>VUQK01005084.1:15971-29528 GCA_015106715.1 Bujurquina vittata | reverse complement strand
ATTCTAAGATTATGAAGTCATTAAAATGGAAAAGAGACAATTTTCCTTCATCAGTTCCCACATACAGCACACAGTAGGTGTGTGTGTGTGTGTTACTCTCTTTGCTTGTTTCTTACTGATTTAGGGGCTCAAGGCACATTTCTGTCAGACTGCTGCTTCATGAATTAAAAGCGGTCATCACGCCTTGATCGGGGCATTTGAAGAATCCACAGGATGAAATTAACTTCCGGGACTTTGTTAACATTGAGATGGCTCTTCTTCAAGAACTGGTTTTGCTGAGCTCAGCAGACAGATATTTAGATATATGCATATTCTATAAAGACACAGCTTTCTTATTTGATTTATTTGTTGTATTTGTCTCGCACTTCAGACCATCAAGCAGATTTTAAATATTAGACAAACATGACCCGAGTAAATACAAAATGTGGATTTAAAATAGAGATTTCATTTATTAAGGGGGAAAAAGCAATACAACCCCCCCCCCCCAGTTGAATCATGAATTAACTGTGATTAACCACATTTTTTGGAACACTGAGTTTAATTTAAATGTATATTTTGGGTTTGATCCATTCTAGATGCATAGGGGCTAATTTAGTTCCTAATACGATCAGAAATGTAAGGCCTGGAAGCTGCAATGTATCAGGTATATAGTAGATGTCTCTATGCTAGTTATGTCCTTTATTTTATCTTTGTAACACAGAAATGGACAACTCTTGCTTAATATAATTATTACTTCTGAAAACCTTGTTAAACTTGGCACTGAAAAATGGTTTCTTTGTGCAGTACATTATTCTCTCTTTTCTTCTCCCTTTCCCTACTTCATCTTTGTATTTTATGAAGCACTCAGTGATGAAAAGAAACAGGCAGCCGCGGAAGAAAGGAGTGCCTCTCCCTCATTTAAATCCTCTCTCATTATGAGACTAGCAGGTGGTATATGGAGAATATTGCCCTTTAATAAAGGTTCATTTCACCAATATAATGTTGCAAATAAGTGCATCTCCACACGAGCTTGGCTTTATTCTTTCAAGTGAACACATAAAGGTTGCACAAATTAGTCCTGCTTTGCTTGGATGTCTCTCACAGACAATTTTTTTTTTTGTTAAAACAATGCAATGTTCAGTTCTACACCCTGTTCTTTTACTTGCATCTGCGTGTCACCAAGGCCAAACCACAAAAGCAATTCACACTAAGAAGTAACCGTTGTTTCCATAAACCTGAAAATAGAGGAAAATTTAGATTCTAAAACATTTCAAATTCAAAAAGTTCTGACATGTAAATTTAAGCAGACATTTTTCAGATTGTGTATTGCTAAGGCAGGAGCTGACCTAAATACAGTCTTTGCCAGGGACCATGTGAACTTGTCAAGTGCCAAATGCGATTTTTATCCTAAGATCTTTGTACATTTGATATAAAATCATGCATTTTTTGCCAATTTGCACATTAATTTTCATTCAAATTTGACTGTAAATAGTATTAATCTTTATTTAGTAAATGTGTTTAGAGGTGGGCGGCTGAGAGAGCGCAGGTTTTCAGTCTCCACACACATACTAATGCGCTATGGTGAAAATTAGAAGCAGAGGAAAAAACGAGCCCCCACCACCAGAAGATCAGTCCAGCTGCTTTCAGGCCCTCAAAGTCTGAAAGTGACAAAGAGAAAAATATATCATCAGTTGTGATTAGACGGGCAAAAATACACCAAACACCTTTACTGACTCTACTTAGCCAAACTGGCGATCAGCAGCTACAAACACAATGGCTTTCTGTCAGTAGTAGTTTAATAAAATAAGAAAAGTAAGAAAATGACAGAAACCCAACAATAAAACGAGCATAAAACGGCCCAGCAGGGGATTTGACTAAATAAACCAAAACAATAGCGGTTAGATCAAAGCATTAAAGCCTAAAACAAAACTGAAAAATAGCTCTGAATGTTGATTAACCTCACAGTTTGCTTCAATTCAACAAAATACACCTCAGCAGACAATATCCACACTTTGAGAAACAATGCAAAAATGTAAACCACATGTCTGAAATGACCCCTCATTTACAATATCAGTGCACAGCCACAGTCAGAAGGCTGTCTTTAAAGGGATGATACTAATCAGGTAAACACTATTTGAAGAGCGAAGCTGGACATTTGAATTTGGGAATCTGTGGGGACTGAGTTGCGTCTAGAGCCAGCCTCAACTGGCCAATTGAAGAACTACCCATTTCTCCGGGTTCGGATGATGCCTTCACGAGTCTGTTCGTTGGCTGGCTGACACCCTCCTCATTCCAAAGTCTGCTTCTCAGTTGGCCAGTCCCAGCTGTTGGTGGATACACAACCAGTTTTTTGTCTCTAATGGTCAGTCCCTTGTTTATTTTGACCTTCAGTTGTGCTTAGCTTAAGATGGATTACTGTGTGTTTCTTTTTTTTATTATTGTCTTAAATTGCTGACCTGATTTTTAAAAACCATCTTGCAGAATGAAACTTTTTCTTTCAGGCTGTGCATACATTCATCATTCATTATTCTGTTTTGACAACATAGTGCTTGGTTTAAATGTGTCTGCCATTACCTTGAAGGTCACATACTTGAGAAGTATTGCTCCATTTCCAGAACTCCTGCTAACAGGAAGTCCCCTTCTGCCCACATTCAAACTACATTAAGAGCACGAGCAGGTTCTGTGTCAAACTGATCCATCTTTCTTTATAAGCATCGTCATTGGTGGCCAGCTACAGCTATGACAAGACAGTATAAATTTGCACGAATAAATGTGTGACACTCTGGATGGATGGATGTATGGATGGATGTATGGATGTATGGATGGATGGATGGCTATATATGTGTGTGTGTGCAAAGTTGCATCTGGATAAATCTCAAGACCTCTGAAGTAATGTCCACTGGATAGATACATCTTGAGAAAACTAAGCACAGAATATCACCACAAACGCATGCCAGTGGTCAAGCAAGGAGGTGGAAGGCCGGACCCAGGCACCTTGCAGTCACTGAGTCGACCCTGAACTCCTGTGTATAAAAAATATTCTAGAGTCAAATGTGAGGTCATCTGTTTGAGAGCAAAAGTATGAAATTGGGTCATGCAACAGGACAAGCATACCAGCAGTCTATAACGGAGTGGGAAAGTTATTGCAATGGCCCACGAAAAGTCTGTGACACCATCCAGCAATGGTAGAAGTAATTTTTAATGGACAATAGAAACATTGAAGATATAAGATGAAATGAAAGGGGTGATGGAATATGTTTTAAAAAGTCTTAGCATTTTCTGTTTTGTGATGTGTTTGGAAACTATAAATAGCAGCCAAAAGGCAAAAAATAATAATAATAGTATGTCATTATTAGCAGCAGCAGTAATAGTAATGCTGTTCATCTTAAAGACTTGTGTTGAAATGATTTTTTTAAAGGCAGCCCGGCTGGCATTTGTTCATACACATGGTCAGAGGGACTTCTAAATTTGTTGTGAAGGTACAAACCAATTCAGGTATAAAAACTCTGAAAAAGCACAGATTAGTACACAAACCCACAGATTTGTGCGCATGCCACTGTTAGTAAATGATGCCCATTGTTCCAGAAATCTTGTGGTTTGTTCAGGTGCAACTTTGCAAATATACACCATGCTGCCATGTTCTTTATAGCAAGAAGAGGCTTTCTCCTGCAAACCTTCCAAACCAGCCAGACTTTTTCTAATTGCAGTTAATAACTTTAACGCTTAACATGCTAAGTCAAGCCTGAAGAGTCTAAAATGTAGCTTTGGGGTTTTTAGCTATTTTTATTGAGCACAGTCTGACCTTGGGGTGAATTTACTGGGACATCCACTACAATGACGATTGAATGTCTCGAATGTTTTCCACTTGTGTGACCTCTCACTGTAGAATGATGAAAGGTCTGCAACGATTAGTTCTCCAAGATCATTACTAATGTGTTTCCTCCTTGGTATTGTCTTAACACACACCTCAACATTCCTTTGTCTTTCCTCAGTGTTTTAGCAAACTGCCAAAAACGTCTGCTTTTACAAAGATGTGCACGCTTGCTTGAGACGTGACATGACTGTGTAATGGAAGTTGGGCACATCTCCAGGTCCAGAGCTTGAGCCCTGGAGCTCTGATGACTTTGTTTTGCAGCCCAATATTTGTCTATTCCTCCTCTATAGTTAGGCTATTGTCTTTTAAGGCAACTCCATTTGTTTTGATCCACTGTAATATTCTGGCTTTCATCAGTATTTATGCCTTCAATTTAGTTCCTGCTCTTGTGATGAGCCCTTTAATGAAGATGCATTTTCCTCCCTGACAGGGTCTTCTCATCTCATGTTCCTCTTTTTGCCACTCTAGTTTTGAGGATCTTGAGGAACAATCAAGCACACAGACCCTTGTGTGGCAAGTATTGTGCTGGGCAGATATGACTTGTATAATATGGGCAAGTTGTTGAGGTCAGTAGAATGTAGGATGAGGAACATTTAATCAGAAAGTCATTGTCACTCATTTAGCTCAAGATTAGTCACAAGTGTTTGATGATAATCTTCAGTCAGGTTTCTGGTATCAAACATAGATAGATCACTGAAGCTCTTCAAGTGTCTTGAGTGTTGACCCCCTTCTTAGCCATACAATGCAGGGGATATGTAGCCTAATTGAATATACAGCCAATGAGGAAAATTGCAGCCCGAGAAATCAAATGCAGGTGCTCTCTTGGATCTCCTTTTGTAGAACATCCTTCTTGTATCTTTTACACATTAAAAGACATCTTGAGAGGAAAAAGTGCATTTGGCAGGAGGCTATTCAAAACAAAAAAGCAGGCATGCTAACACACACACACACACACACACACACACACACACACACCTGAAAGGAAAAAACAAAATAAAAAAAAACAGTAATGGGTTCTGACTGTTAACATTTTCCAGGAAAGAGCTTTATTTGTCACATAGTGAAATTAGCAGCTAGAAAGCACCCAGGGAGCAACCTGGGGGGTTAGGGCCCTGCTCAGGAGCCTACAGTGATGTCAGGCCAGAGATTTGAACCAGGGTCCTCTCAGTGATGAACCTGCTTCTTCCCCTCTAGGCCACCACTTCCAGAAAAACCTTAATGAGAATATCAGAAATCAGAGTTGTATAATATTTTAATACTACGTGACATTTATACAGCATCAAATCACAACAGTCGCCCTGTATATTACATTATAAGGTAAAGACCATACAATAATTACAGAGAAAACCATCAGGAAAAACAATCAGACAACCCCCTATGAGCAGCACTTGGTGACAGCGGGAAGGAAAAACTCCCTTTTAACAGGAAGAAACCTCCAGCAGAACCAGGCTCCTGAATCAAAGCTGGAAGCTGGTTCCACAGAAGAGGGGCCTGAAAGCTGAAGGCTCTGCCTCCTATTCTACCTTTAAATACGCTAAGAACCACAAGTAGCAGAGAGAGTGATGTGTTCTATTGGGGTGATATGGTACTATGAGGTCTTGAACATAAAATGGTAAGATGTCCTTGCTTTACAGCAGGCTCTCTTTATTAACTCTTTTTCCAGGCTAAATGAAGATCTTCTGATTTGGCAAGACACAATTTCCTCTCGAGCTTATCTGCTTTAAGCTGCGTGTTTGAGGGTCAAACACTTCTGATCTTTCAGAAGAGCCACAGTGTCCAGTTTTGTTTTCTCTTTTGGCTTAATTATTCTTCCCTGTTATGGTTCAGTGTGCTTGTTTCCTTGTCCCTTTCATCTTGTCAGTTGTTGATATTCAGGTTAGTATTGCTCTTTTTTGTTATTTCCCATTTAATGCTGTCTGTTAATATAGCTTGTGTGTTTTGAGTTTTACCTCCAGTCTGTTGACATCCATTCATCCATTGATGACCAAGTTTGTTTTGAACCCAGTCTACTTCCAGCAAACTGGTCTTTCTACCCACATTTCATAACAAAAGTTATTAATTGGAACTTAAGGGGCCAGAGAACTCCTACTAAGCTTCCATTAATAAACACAACTTTACCAAATTTCCCACTTTCACCATCCAAGATCATGATAAGCAAAAATAGCACCAATTCAGCAACCACACACAACTCAGGGCCTAGTGGCCAAATGGCAAAGAACACTTACTCCTGGAGCTGTACATGCAGTTCCACAAATGGCGGGAATGCTGGACATGGACATGGACATGGACACAAGGGCACATAGGAGGAAGTCTGAAGCACATGACAAAGGACAAGCGAAACTCAGACAATATAAACACAGTAAAAACCGTAAAAACAGTAAAGAGACAAGTGCAAACAGCTGGGAAGGCAGGTGCACAGAAGAATGCTAACGAGACAAAGAGAAGCAAAACTGAACACAACACACAGGGAAGAGGAGACTAGGAAAATACAACAGGAAATGAATAAACAGGGAAACAGAAATGCAGACTAGACACACAAGGAGGCAGGCACACAAAGCAAAACTAAGCCAGGAACAGAACTCAGATAACTAATATGAGAAGGCCCGAGGATACAGATTTTGCATACATTTTTGTTGATACACGACTTCTTTCTTTAGACCAGAAAACACTGCAATAGTGTCTACTAGTCTGCACTAGTGCCTATTAAGAGAAAAAGATGCAGTCTGGTTGGATTTTATATTGTGAACCTACTATTATTTAACTTTGACATAGACTTTAAGCGAGACTGTGGAAGCTAGCGAAGGTCGACGGGCCTGCGTGGCTTAACATGGTTGTGCTTGAGTTCATCTTTTAAGCTACACGGAATGCAGTATAGCTTGGCAGAGTTTGCAAAAGAGTCTGGCCATCATTCATGGTTACAACATTTACATTTAGAACATACAAAAATGTTTTTCTGCCCGTAGGTTTGCGGTTATAGAGAATATTACAATAAAACACCACAAAAACAGATAGTTTCAGATTTTGCAGCCTTATTTTCTAGTTATTTTTCTAGTTATAAGAGAAACTACTCCAAAGATTTCCAGGTAATAAGCCATAGCATCAAATATATATTAAATACATTATAACCTTGAAACAAAGAAGACAATTTAAGATATAAGGTAGGATATTTTCAGCATTTCTAATATTGTAATAGTATCTTAATATGTTAAAACATCAATCTTAGTTCTTACCAAGCTGTAACGTGCTTATTATCTTGTAACTACAACATGGTAATCAAATGGTATTATACATATTTATTTCCACAATTACCCTGCTGTTAGCATATTATTACCATATTATGTCATATTCTTTTATATAATTTTGATTTCAACCCTAACTTTAACTGTCCATATATCTGTGAAATATGCCCCATTTCTCAGGCATAAACCTGAAAAGTGTGATCCCTTAAAGTCTGAGCACACGCTCTGAACCCTTCCCTAAAAACTGGGACCCAGCATCCCAGTCTGCCAGTGCAGAGTCACAACCCCACATTACCACACAAAGTTGCTGATACTTGTCAGTGAAGACAGCCCCACATCATCCAGAGCCTTGAGAAACTTGGGAAAATTTCATTCACCCCAGGGGCCCTGCAACGAAGGGGTTCTATCTAGCTCAGCGACCTCACCCCCAGTCATGGGTGATCACCACCCTCATCCCTAGACTCTGGTTTTTCTGTGGTAGGTGTCAGTAGAATCGAAGATATAATCAAAGCATTCCTCCCCCCGCCTGACTATGTTCTCAGTTGAAATGAGCAGCACCCGATCCCCGGCGTATACAGGGTGAGTCGCCTGACTGTTTGCCAGAATCCCTCTGAAGCTGACCAGAAATCTTGGTCTATGACTTCACTAAATTCCTCCCACATTTCAACCATTTCAATCACACTCCTGTGTCTGCCACTACCTGTCAGGTGGTACGCATCAGCGTCCACCATCTAATTTCTGACTAGCACTAACTACCTTACAGCTGCCTCAGTAATGAAGGTGTAGAACATGGTCCACTCTGATCCACTGATCCCCAACTTCCTTTGGAATGCCTTCAAAATACCCCAGCAGAGGTGACAGCCTGAATCAATACAAGTATAGAGATACTATTACAACTAACCGCCACCTTTTAAACAGCACATTTACTAAAATGAATGAAACAATTACAGCCTAGGTATTCCCCTTGCGTCTCAGTATCAGACAGTTTGGGTACACCAGAGGGCAGTCTTATTCCAACTTTACACAGCTGCTGCTCACCTGTATCATTATCTCAGCCTTGAATGAGTCTTACAAGTTTTTGTCCTTTAAACTCAAACTCTTTGAAGTGTTTCTTGACAGAGTGTCTACACAATATGTGCTTTGTTACCTTTGATTCGACATTTATTTAACCTGATGGCTAATAAAGATACAATGTGATTTTAGAAGTGTTTTTCAAAGTGCCTCTGAACTCAAGGCTAAAATCAAATTTGTCATATTTATGTAATGTATAGGTATGTAATGGACACAGCACTGGTGTTTGCTTCCTGTACAGTAAATGTTGAAACTGTGTTTACCATACAGATGGAAGACATTTTATTTAAAAACAACCATCCTGCACTATTATGATGCCATAGATATTAGAAGCATAAATGCACCGCTACAAAAGCATCAACTCTTTTGGGAAGGCTTTCCATAAGGTTTAGGAGTGTGTTTATGGGAATCTTTAACCATGTTTCCAGAAGCACATTTGTCAGGTTGAACACTGATGTTGGTCGAGAAGTCCTGGCTTGCAGTCTAATTCATCCCAAAGGTATTCTGTTGGGCGAGGTCAGGACTCATTCAAGTTCATGCTCACCAGACTCACTCATCCATGTCTTTATGGAACTGGCTTTGAATACTGGTGCACAGTCATGATGGGACAGGAAGGGACCATCTCCAAGCTGTTCCCACAAAGCTGGAAGCATGAAATTGTCCAAAATGTGTTGGCATGCTGAGAGTTCCTTTCACTGGGAGGGAGCTCAAAGGAGACCGTCTGGAGGCAGGGCATTAGCCTGTGGTGCCCGGCCAGGTGCAGCCTGAAGAAAAGACATGGGCCACCCTCCTGTTGGCCCACCACTCGCAGGAAGGCATCGCACGGGCGATGTATGTCAGGCGATGGTCAAGGGCGGAGGCCCTGGCAGATTCCTGACTATCAAAAATTGGTGTTTCCTCATTTCCTAGAAATTCCTAGAAATTGTTTTCAGTGAGGATTCTTAGTGTTATATTTAGTAGATCCCAGTTCAGCTTTAGAGTTTATGTTTTCCACTGTACCTGCCATCGGCCTTCTAATAAACTGTTAAAACCCTGTTTGCCTCCACGCGTCCTGCATTTTGGTCCTCAGTAACGCCACGCTCCCCACAGTCAGCTTCCGCTGAACTTGACAATTCCCATTCATCAGGAGGACACATAAATAACCACATAACTTAAAGAATAATATTGCAAGAGAGTGGTGTTGGATTTCATTTTCATAAGTTCCGTTTTAAGTAAAATTTACCAGAAGAGAATCTGTATTTAAAATGGACTGATTATATTTCAGTTAGTAACAATTTATAACTACACATTATTAAGTATTACTAAGGTGTTAGTTAATACTTAATTCACCATTTCTAAAGATTATTCCACTATAGCATGTAGCATGTAAACGTGGATATAAATGCATACCATGTTTAATGACTGCATTTAAAGCAGTTAATAATTATTAATTCAGTATTTTCTGTAATGCCATCTAAAATGAGGCTCCGCTGTCCTGTGATTTGCAGTCAGTTAGCTTTAATTTGACAAGTCGGTGTCCAGTGTGGTTCAGTTCCAAAATGCTCCTGAATTAAACAAAGAAGTCAAATTACCTGTGCTTTTACACAGGTGAGCTCAGCTGACATGAACAAAGTAGTGGAGGGTCTCCTCCTCCAGCTCAATGGAATCAGAGCAGCTCCTCAGAGGTTCACGGATGCCATCAGCCACAGCAAATGCCCTTTTGATGGAATCTCAAAATTCCTGCCTGTATAAAACATGAAATCAATAAATAACAATTTACAATGGCCACAATGAATATGAAATCAAGACTGACCATGCTACTCTAAATATATTAGGACATATTAGCAAGCAAGTGAACATTGTTGATCAAAGTTGATGTTTTAGAAGCTGGAAAAATGAGCAAGTGTAAGTTTGACAGAGGCTAAATTGTGATGTGATGACGACTGGGTACAAAACTGCAGCTCTTGTGGGGTGTTCCTGGTCTGCAGTGGTCAGTGGCTATCAAATGAGGTCCAAAGAAGGAACAGTGGTGAACCAGCAACAGGGTCATGGGCAGCCAAAGCTTGTTGATGCACGTGGGGAGCACAGGCTGGCCTGTGTACAACTATACGCCCCGATGGCTGTGGCCTCTTTCAGCAGGATAATGCTGCCTACCACAAAGCAGATATGGTTTAGGAATGGTTTGAGGAGCGCAACAGTAAGTTTGAAGTGTTGACTTGGCCTCTAAATTCCCCAAATCCCTCAGATCTCAGTCCAATCAAGTATCACTGCTGAACAAGCAAGTCCAGTCTATGGAGGCCCCACTTCACAGCTCAGAGGACTGTTGTTAGCATCTTGGTGCAGATAGCTCAGCATACTGTCAGGGGTTTTGTGGAGTCCATGCCTCAATGGGTCAGAGCTGTTTTGGCAGAAAAGGGGGACAAACACAATATTAGGCAGGTGGTCACAATGCTATTTTTTAGCTTTAGCTCCCATCATTATAATTTTAAATTCACAAGCAAAATCCATATTAAACATACTGCAAACTATTATTAGCACTCAAGGCAGCCCCTGCAGCTGCACATGGAAAACAGAGGGCAAGCATAACCTAGCATCAAAAACAACCCAAGCTACAATTCAAATTTAAAGTTCTCATTCAATTTATTAAGGCAGAATATGCTGTATTAACTAAAGTTTTAAAACAACCCACAACAGCAGTAAATATAATGTGAACTGAAGTTCACCTACAAAAAACTGGTAAAGCCAATCAGGCCATGGTTTGAACAACGCTAATGGCATTTCTTTTAAAGATGAAGCCTTATTTTCGGTAATATTTTCAGTATTATTTTCTTTAAAAAAAAAAATGAAATAAAGAAGAGGAAAAATAAGTGCCACTCTCGCTGCAGGTTGTTTTTTTTAACCTTTGTAGAGAGAAGTCAAACACTGAGCTGAGCTGTTGGTTGGGGAGAAGTGTGGTGTGAGGCAATACTTGCACAGTTTGAAATAAGAGATTCAGGAACCTGTATGCCAGGAGCTGGATCTGTTTCTTGGTGAGTTTAACTGAGTTGAGTAAGTGCAGCTAACTAGCCTTGTAGCCACGTTCTCTGTTGATGCGTTACTATGGGGCCTCTATTTATGTTGATAGGTGACCTTAACTTTTACTCCTTTTATGGGTTCTTTCAAACCTTTCTCTAACGTAGCATGTTCTGCTTTAGCACACTGAATGAGAATTTTAAACATGAATTGTAGTTTTATTTTCTTTTGATGCTCAGGCCTTTTGATGTATATAGCGCCAAATCACCTCAAGGCACTTTATATAGATAAAGACCTACAATAATTAAACATCTTGTGTTAGTCTTAACACCACGTACAGCTACAGGGGCTGCCTTGCAATGCAACATCAGTGCTAATAATACTTTGTAGTGTGTTTAGTACGACTACTCCCCAACTTATAACCTTAAGTGCCAAAATTAACCTTGAATTACAATAAGAAATAAGTAGTTATAAAACTTTTATTAATGGACTCACAAATAACTAGCTAATTTTATAATCTGAATAAGCCTGCTTAAAAATAATTATCATTTTTTAGACTTTATAAATGATATCATGAACCATTAATAACTTATTTGTACTTGATACAATACTTTATTTAGAAATAGTTAATCCATATTTATAAAGTATAAAAATGCTGTCCTTTATCATGTTATATGCGTATGGGCATATTAAGCAAGCCTAAACATTTTTATCCATGGTTATAAATAACATACTAAGGAGGATATAATGCAAAATGAAAAAGCTGTTGTCAGAGAGAATCTGCTTATAATGGTGACAGAATGGACACAGTGGAAAAGCACTGACCAACTTTAATATTGATTATCGGACGCATCATTTATTTGATGCATTTTGTTATATTTGTGGCATGCTTTGTTAGCAGTAGTCAATGTGCACTAGCTGAAAGGATATAAACATATGAAAAGACTTAACTAGTGACTAAATTAAATGAACTGTGCCTGTATTTGTCATATTTCATCTGGGTTTATGGATGCTTTGCCCTAGCTTAATTTAATTAGACATATTGATATATCTTGAGAAATGACATGGAACACAGCCTGACTGGAAGCCTTTTTGATCTTCTGGAGAGGTGCATCCACCATTTCCAACAAACCAATGCTTCTCATTGTGTTACACAAGACAGATGCAACACCCCTTGATCTAATTTGACTCAAAATAGCCAGACAAAATGACAGAAAAGTATTGCAATTTTTCCATTTTCCTGTATCTGAAGCCCCTTCCTTCAAAGGGATACAAGATGCCATTGGATGAGCTGGAGTGACACAAAATGCCATTTCCCCTGGAAATGTGTATTTTTCAGACACAGACCCAGAATTAAAAGCTTTTTTCTTTTTTTCTTTTTTTTACATTAAAAGCAGAAACATACGTAGACAGCTAGATAAATCTTTTTTTTCTGTTGATGAAGTTTATTTAGTATTTTTTATAAGCATGTATAATTTTCATATCTTCTAAATAATTTTATAATATGCTGTACAATCTTTGTTGAGCCTTGTTACCATGGCCCTTTATTTTGTAAGACCCTACAATAATACAGAAAAAAACCATCAATCAGACAACCCCTATGAGCAGCACATGGCGACAGTAGGAATGAAAAACTCCCTTTTAACAGAAAGAAACCTCAGGAAGAACCAGGCTCAGGGAGGGGCAGTCATATGGTCATCTTTGGGGTAAGAGATGAGAGTCAGGACCAAAGACATGCTGGAAGAAAGCCAGCGATGAATAATAACTCAATGCAATTCAATGCAAAGGGGTGTATAAACACACAGAGAGGTGAGTAAAGAAGAAACACTGTAAATGGGGGTTGAGGCACCTGGGGAGGGA
Source organism: Bujurquina vittata (assembly GCA_015106715.1). NCBI lineage: Eukaryota > Metazoa > Chordata > Actinopteri > Cichliformes > Cichlidae > Bujurquina > Bujurquina vittata. Next base: position 16,514 of record VUQK01005084.1, on the reverse strand, counting down.
GCTCAGGACTGCATTGTAGACGGGGGAAAGTTGGTCACGTAATCCACCTTCTCTGTTTAGTGATGGTCATTCACAGTGGACATGGCTTCTTTAATTCCTCTTTCAAACCATCTGTCTTCCTGGTCCAAAACCTGAACTCCTTTATCCTTTAGGTGCAGAAGTAGAGTTGAGTCTTGTCCTGTCGAAACTTAAAGAAGTCCAGTCGTCTTTTTTCCAGCGCCAGGGACTGCTATGACTGGAAACCTTCAGAGACCTCTTGCCATCATGATGTGTGGACTCGGGTCTTCAGAGCTCCTCTGGGCTGCAAATGTCCTGGTTCTCCTGGGTCTTCCTCTGTCAGCCTCTGGCTCTCAGGGGTCATTTTTGAGGCTTCTTACCTTCATTTTTATGTACGTTTCATGACAAAGACACAGGTATTCACTCTCTCTTCTCTCTCTCAGACTGCTGGATTACTTGTAGTCCCTGGGATATTTAAGAATAGAAGGGGAGGCAGGGCTTTCAGCTTTCAGCCCCCTCTTCTGGGAACCCAGTTTCCAGTTTTGA
>VUQK01005084.1:1997-12037 GCA_015106715.1 Bujurquina vittata | reverse complement strand
ACAGCTTCCTTCAGACTGCCCCAGGGCAGCTGTGGCTACATTAGTAGCTTACCACCAAGTGTGAATGAATAGTGCATGGAATTGTAAAGCGCTTTGAGTACCATGAAAAGCGCTATATAAGTGTAAGGCATTATTATTTTAGCACCAACAAGGTGATTCCCAAAGATGCACTATTAGCTGGAGACTTTGCATATATTAATGTAGTGAAACTGACCAAGTGAAGGACAAAAGAAGAAGAAACAGCGGATGAACAGTATTTGAAAACCGTAAGAATTATTGAAGAGACACAGGACCTGCCCCTCCAGTTGATCCATCTACTGTTTTGCTGAAGCCTCATCAGCAATGGTCAAAATGAAAGGGTGGCTGTCAAGAAACATTCTTAGGTAAAAGAAAAGGTATGCCAATTTAAACTGAAAATCAGTGGCAGCAGGCTTTATGAAGTGATGAATTAAATTTTTTGGTTCAAATCATTTTCAATATGTGCAGAGGACATCAGGAGACATGTCACAGAAACACTTACAACTGCGAGTGTCTACAGCTGCAAAACATGGTAGAGGCTCTGTCATGGTTTGGGGCCGTATTCAAGCCATGCTGTCGAAGAGCTTGTCAAATGTGATGGGACTGAACACAGGAATGGATCATCAGATTTTGACTCACCATGCTGTGCCGTCTGGAAAACATCTATGGAATACTTTCCAGGGAAATAGTTACCCATGGACTGCAAGCATGTGCAACTTTAGAACAGCAGTGTTCACCAAGTGTCATCTCTTGCTAACGAGGCTAGAGACAACTCAGTTTGCTGCCATCAGGAACAGGTGTGCTGCTGTGGGTGAGTTGTAAGCTGTGTAGGGACAGTTCAATGAAGCATGATGTACATTTCACACACTAGTGTGTAAGTGGGGGAGGGATTGGCAGGTGGTCAGACATGGTGACGTCGGAGACAGATTTTTCTCTCAGCCATACTGGAGACAGTGGAGCAGCACTCCTGAGTCTCAAGGGAAGCTTCTAGTGTGTCTCTGAATTTGGCGGTGGCACGCTGGGTAACCAGATCACTACACACCCAGAACTAAAGAGCTAGCAGTCTGGACTCAGAGAGCATCTGTGGTCTCACTTCTTATCTCTTTTTCCTCCAGTAAGAGGGCATTAGGGCTGCTGTCCCTCACCACACATCAAAAACAGAGCAGCAGAGATCGATCAAGATTAAAAACTTCTTCATTTAAGTATTTACCTAATTATTTGACTGACTTTAGGGATAGGAGTAAATCTTATACTTAAAATTATGGAGTCAAACTTGTCCACCTAAAAATTTAATTCATAAACATTAACTGTTCAAATTATTGGACATTATCATGACTGTGGTTGAGTCCATCCAAGATGGGATATAGTTTACAGTACTGATATTTGAGACATCAGTATGTGTTTAATGAACATCTGCTAAACATTAAACTTATTATTAGTTTTTTAGCAAAGGGTGATCTTAAATGTACCTGAAATTATCCTTAAGTAAATTAGAACAAAACAAATCAAAGAAAACATGTTTGCAAGGGTGAGCATCAAACTGTGGGGCAGGATCCATATTGTTTCCAAAACCTTATCACTGTCAAGCAGTGTTTGTAAATTAATACATTTGAAAAACATGGCAAAAATAAAGGATCCAAGATTATTTCTAAGCAGCCAGACTAGAAGTGAGACTAGCTACACTCCCTGAAAGTGGTTGAAAGAAGAAAAGGTGCCCAACAAGGAAATTTGTTGGGCACCAGCCTTGATTTTGCTGACGTGCATTTTGACAAGTTCCAGTGTTTTGGGGGAGAATAAAGATGGGCTAAAATGGGAGTTTTATTAAATTATATGAATTTCACTTTCACAAAACAACTTTATAAGAAATGAAGATGATCCACACTATGAAATATGAGGGGGGTTGCCTTGCACGGTAACATAACTCTGTAAGGTAGAAAATGGAATCAAGAGACGTTCCCACTGTCCAGTGTCTGGGAGTTCTGTTTCAGCCATGGTACACGGCAAGGAACATAAATCTGAAATCAAGAACAGCTGAGATGAAAACAACAGAGGGTTCATGGGTTTTCTTAAACGCATTATGAAAAAACGGCAGCAAAACAACCAGCCTAATATATCTACTTGCAACATCTGTATTATCCAGAGGTTGGATACCTCACACAAATAATGTTCCTGGATTTACACAACCCTTTTATGATATTATACACACACATGCACCCATAAATCCTTGCAACCCAGACATTTTACACAAATCTAAACAAAGTAAATAGTATATCATATTGCAGTTTGCATCAGAATTATGCACACTGTTTGGCTTAAACATATTAATTCTTTAAAATGTTGGAGCGACCTGATAAAGAGGTTTTCCAGTGACACTAAATACATGCTGTTATTGGAACTTTATTTTATAAGACATCTGTGCATGTTTGCATCATAGACCTAATAGACATCACATCATAACAAGCTAGTTCAGTTCACTTTGTTTTATGCATCACCAGTTCATAGCAACAGAGAGCCAGCTCTAGTGATGTCTGGGGAAAGAACTGTGGATGTGCAGGTTTTCCACATGTGCCTTTTAGTCTGCTGTCTTTGTTTTTGGAAGAATAGAGGGAATATTGAAAAATGAAAACGATATAACTACTACTGTATAACGACTACCCAGCTATGCAGTAGCTGGTGTTCTGCTGAGTAAAGACTGAAGTGTTTGACAAGGAGAAATAACTGATGACTGACGAGATTAATACCTGCAATGGCTGCACTGACTTCCTTAATAGATGTACTATTTTGTAAACGCCTGTGGCTGCGACTTGATGACTATACAGTGAGCATCTATTGCCACGTTTCCATTAGTATCTACTCGATTCGACTCAGCACGACTCGCAGCGGTCTTGTTTTGTTTCCTTTGCAATCAAGGACCACCTCAATTTACAGTAGGTGGAGTCGATATAGCAGTGGGGGCAGTAGTCTCTTGATGTAATTTGTATGTGACTCAAAACGCAACACAACAATAGATGAGGTAGAGGAAAGCTAACATAGCTAAGGCCAGTTTACTATCATCATCATGCATAGGTCCCCCGTACAATGTTTTAATGGATGAAGTTATCATTGTTAAGCATTAACCTATGCTACCGAACATGTTGGGTGGAAAGACTCAGCGTACTTCAAAAGTGCTGCCGTTCACCACAACATTTACCATACTAACCCTATGTGGAGTGCGAAGTGCAGTTTCTCAGCTTTCAGAAAACATTGGAATTTTTCGGATAGGAAAAACGGTTACATAATTACGGTAATTCAAGGTTCTTTTGATTAGTCGCCTCAGTGTTAACCAGCTAGTCACGGCTAGAAAGGGCAGGTAACAGGTGCTTCAGTGGCGATCGCCTGACAGTATAGGGCTAAAGTAAGCATGCCGCGTGCACATTTCAGATGGCTCTCTTGTTGCAAAAGTACCTCTGCAAACTGTCCGTCTTGGCTTTCAACCGAGCCGCCCCGTGCTTTGCGTGCTTCCAGTTTCTTGCTTTCAGGTTTTAAAAATGGCGCCATTGATTCTGGTGAAGGAGTCGCTCTCATGACTCAACTAGTGACGACACTCCCTGGCCAATCAGTGCTGTTCTTCCGCGTCACATATTCAGATTGCCTTGGATCGCTTGGAACCCCAGCTGTGTGGGTACTGAAAAGTACCTGGTATCTGGTGCTAACGGAAATGCCAACAGTGTCGAGTCGAGTGGAGTCGAGTGGAGCCGTGCTGACTAATGGAAACGCGGCAAAAGTGTCCGCTAAAAGTGCAGCATTTTCTGTCTGAAGATGTGTACGGACTTAGTTAAATGGTATTGTCACATCAAAAAGCTAGATCCCCTTAAAATTACCTTGTTTATTTTGATGTATTGTGTTTCTGGTAAAATTATGCTAAATCCCCTCCATTAAAGCTTGCCTTACAATTAAGATAAAATAAATGAAAAATAACAAGTAATCTCTTGTGATTCTTGATTCCAGAAATCTTTGATCATTAAAGGAATAGGCATGGTTTTGAACAGTATTTTCAAAGCTCCTTGCACATACTGCATAAAGCTATTTAACTGTCAAGCATCACTTTGTAGTTCCACGCTCTTATTGTGTAGGTAAGTGACTACTGGGCTTACCGTCCCTGATATGTTCGTTCAATTCACTTTCATTGATATAGCACCAAATCACCTCAAGGCACTTTATGTCAGTCAGTGTTCTTCGCTTCCACTGGTAGCCGCTTCAATCGCTCACCTCACAGTTGACCTTCCCACTTTGTATTGCTTATTGTTATTACGGCTGCTGTCGATACAAATCGTCCAGTGTGCGGTTGATATATTGCTGCTAGTTTTGTTTGATTTTTTTTCACATGTGGACGCCCCTTAAATCTTCTTTACATTAATTCACTGCATGTCAGCTTCTGGTAGGGGAACTCATTCAAATTTAAAATAATCAAAATCACTTTGTACGATGCAGAAGAAGCATAGACTGCTTCCCCATGCCCATGGAGTCTGGGCTCTGTGCAGACACCCTACCTCACCAATATGATCAGTGCTTTTGCCAGTGATGTTCTGACTGGTGGAAATCGCTTCTTTTCCTGTGGTCATCTGTGTTTGGTGCTAACTGGTAAGAAACACGATTTGCAAATATGATTTTATTTCATAATATAAGAACCCGTTAGAGATCTCTGTGGATTAATATAGAAACATATAATTCCCATTGAATTAATAATGTGAAGCTATTCTGTCACTGGCTGTGAACAGTACAGATATACCTCCAACAAAAGAACAGGAAAAAAACCCAGAATGATTGCTATATACATGTAAAATTATTGACTTTTTTCACACACTAGTCGGACACACACACACTTGGTAAACACTATTACCACTACTGAACTTTTACTGTGCTTTTTTTTCCATCCCCCCAAAGGTGAAAAGGAAACAAATTCAAACAGAATCAAAAGCAAAGTAAATGTAGCTCCAGGCCAGTGGAAAATTATTCTCCAAGTCCATTTTTTTTGGCACAGTGGGAGGAGACATCTCTAAACACGAAAGAAGATTTTCTGACAGGGACATTGCAAACAAATACAAAACACCAATGCTTATTCTCATTCTCTTTGCATAAAATATAATCTGAAGGTTAAGCTAAAACAAACCAAAAATAAATAAGTAAATAAAACAAATAAAATTGCCCATGTTTGTTCAAGAATAAAGACTCAAACACTTAAGATATACATTGTAGCCATTCAGTTTGATTGTCCTCTAAGATTTCCCAGCTGTGTGTTGTGGGTAAATTTAAATTGCCACCAGACTTTGATGTGCGGTCATGAAAGCTGAAATGTGCCTGAAGCACGGTGTCATTTATCTGCAAAGCACTGCGTGTTGCATGTCAATACAACAACAATACAACAAAATTTCAAAAGTTACCAGGACAGATAAAGATAAATTCTGCATCGTATCGCTGTAACAGTGCAATGTGAAATCAAAAATCTGCCCAGTTAACACTTCACGCGTGTGATTTCCTACAACAGGTGAGTATAGCTCCCATTTTGTGTGTGAACAGGATAAAAAGCCACTTCAACAATTTCCCTGCATCCCTTTCTGTCTCTCCATCGTATCCTAGAATAGAATCATTAAAAAAATGCATTGCATTAATTTTCCCAGTCAATATTTGAATTACATTCTATTGTTCCATCACTGATATAACTACTGAGGCTTCTCACGCCATGTCATTGCTCAAGACCACGTGCATAGTGGACTGTTACGCTTCCAACATGGCAGTCAAATTAACATCACATGGTAAGTGGTCACATGTCTGCAAAACCTCAATATTTATGCGGCAATCAACAAGTATTCTTATTTGCAGTGAAAAATAAACATATTCACTGGTGAGACTGTTTAGTGGCTACTTCAATGATGTGCTTTTTATTGGAAAAGGAGCTATATTTACTCCATGGTTCTGTTTAATACATCCCCGAGGGGTATAAAACATTAATTCTACTATGTGTATCCCAAAGCACAAGATCACACTAATGGTGCTGGCAGATCAGCATTACACACCACCCACCTGCACTTAAAAGGATAAATCATCCATCACTTCCCTTTTAAAATTGACAGAAAATGTATTGCCCCATACACTCTGCCTCATAGCCTCAACAAATGAAGAAGACAGTATCAGTGTGAGTCCTGGGCCAGACTCACAACATTGTATTGATATTCTCCCCCCTTCGCCCTCTAAGTGAGTATAAGATATCCACAAGCTCCAAGGTTGGCGCCAGCCTCTGTCTTTTTTGCACCGCAAACCAGAATTAATTGCAAATCAATCGAACAAAGTACAACTGATCAGTAAACCAATTAGTAATTTTAGCTCTTTGTCCAGGTTTAGCTTTCCTTAGACTCCTATGGCTATTTCTTTCTCATTCATTTGTATTCTTTCTTATGCAAAACCGTGACTTCTTATGGAGAAGCGCTTCATTTGGTATTTTTACAGTATGCGAGGAAGTTTTTATTGATAAAACCTGTTCCCTACACCTCTGTGACTGCTACAGCTCTGCTACCTCAATCAGGAGGCCTCAAGTTGCATTGGTATACCTGGGTCTGACCTCTAAATGTGTTGATTCTTTTGATTTTGTTATTTTCTTACTATTTGGCTGCTGCATAAATACTGCAGTTGAATTGCAGCAGTTCGTGCAATATTCACAAAATGCTATAACTTTTCCATCCAGCCAGGTGAGCATCTCCAGGTTCAGCTGTGTGAAAAAAAAAGCTATTAACTATGGTCTTGAATGGATCATGTCTGTCTTTGCTAAATGTAAATGTTATTAATAATGTTATATCATGAATTAAACATAGGTGTTACGACTTTTTTATGTTCCATTAGTGGGAAGTAAACAATTTATATATGGCTACTGTATACAGGATAAAGGACAATAATAGTTCACAGAAGATGCAAGTGCAAGGTGCTTTGGATCCATGAACACACTGATTATACCACAAGACCCATGAAGGGAAATAAAAACAATAAGTTGCTACACGTTAACATCCTGACAGTATGACAGTTCAGGTTACCTACTGTCTCTATAAATTAATTAATTTACATTAATAACATAAATGTTAATGTTATTATTAGTAATAACACAATAATAGCAGTGTTCAACACTATTTTAGTTAACTTATTAAAAAACAACCTTTGGTGAATATTTATCAGGAAAAACAGTTTATTTTACAAGGACTGGTTCTTATACAGTATAACACTTGTGCTCTACTTGAGCACTTAAAGCACTTTATACATATCCCTCATTCACCCACATTCATGCAAGCACTTTTTTTCTATACCCAAGTGCTTTCTCTCTAACATTCACACAAAGAGGAACATATCTGGAGCAACTCAAGGTTTGGCATGCAGACTGGGGCAGCCAGGGATCAAACCACCAACCTTCTGATTAGTAGATGACCTGTTTTACCTCCTGAGCTGCAGCCACCCCACACGAAATAACAAACATGATTTATGGAAATGTAGCTTTATCTCTTCATTTCCTGTAAAACACACTTAATAACTTGAAAGAAAACCACAGCTAACCTAGAGCCATGTTCTCATGAGATCAAATCTATTTTTTTTATTAATTTTGAAGATACTTTTTTACCATGTTGTCTATTCTTGTTCCAAAACTCCCTACTACAGCAATTATGCTTTCAAAATAAAAGCATCAGACTTCACAGCAAACTAACAGGATAATCATTCTTAGATAGTATAGCAGAAAACATACATTTAATGATGTATTCTTGTCATATAACAATGGTATTACTATGGGCGTGAGTTTATATACACACACACCAGGTACCAAGTACCAATACCTCGGCATGCAGACTGATTCTACAAACACAGAATGGGTCGCTCTAAGGAGCTCAGTGAATTCCAGCGTGATACTGTGATGCCGCTTGTGCAGCAAGTCCAGCTGTGAAATTTCCTTGCTACTAAATATTCCATGTTAGTCGTAATATATCAAAGTGGAAGCAATTGGGAACGACGGCAACTCAACCACAAAGCGGTGGGCCGCGAATACTGACTTTCTGTAGTGTCAATAGCTACAGACCTGCAAGCCTCATGTGTCCTTCAGATTAACAAGGACCAGTGCATAGAGAGCTTCATGGAATGGGTTTGCAACGGTGAGCATCTGCCTCCACGCCTTACATGACCAAGTGCAATGCAAAGCGTTGTATGCAGTGGTGTAAAACACGCTACCATTGCTCTCCGTTAGAGCAGCGGAGACGTAAATTGCAAAAATTCCCATAAACCTTGTGGAAAGCCTTCCCAGAAGAGTTGAAGCTGTTATAGCTGCAAAGGTTGGGCCGACAGCATATGAAACCCTATGGATTAATATGCTTGTAAAGACCGACAATTTCCAAGCCTTTTCTTTAACAGAACCTTGTCAGAATTATGCATCACAGTCACAGATTTAAAGGCCCTTGGTTTTTGAGCATTATTTTATTATTGCTCTGTGTTTTATTTATTTTGTTTGCTTTAGGCTGCAGATTTATGCGGATGCCGATGTGTTTCTGAGATGATTATATTCTCTAGTGTAGGATAAATAAAATTTTACCCAGTTCTCGAAAAAAAGCCTCAACCTGAAACTTGAACAGACAGGACAAAAAAACTAAATAAACCAGTGTTGTCTATCATGACTGTCATTCACCAAGCCAGCATATTGTTTTTAATGAAGTGCAGTATGTACTTTAATCATCAGTGATGCATGGATACACTAAAACATGAAGAGGCTCTGCATTGAGCTGTCACACACTGACATGATATCCAGAAATGGGTATGTGATGTTCGTACACCTTTTGTTAATCCCTCTGCCAAACTGCATGACAAATTGGTGTTGTTGAATCAGAGATGACTCTGATAATGATGACAAAGGAATTGCATGTCTAGCACACTTATCAGGCACCCAAGTATATCCTATGTCAGTTGTTTGTGCCAATACTAGGCTCAGTCAGAAATATCAAAGTATTTATTCTGTCATGCTTCACCAGAAAATCACCTCCCAATCCAGTCTTACTTTTTCTCTCCATCATAATAATCTCTAATTTCAATGTGTGCAGCATTTTGCGTGTGTGTGTGTGTGTGTGTGGTAGTGGTGGTGGTGTTTGCAAACCCGAAGGGTGTAATATCAACATGCGGAAGATTGGAGGAATACAAGGGCTATAACACTTTCTTCACCAGTAATTTCCCCTTGCCAGATGATAGGCAATTTTCATGTCATTTCAGAGGTGGACCAGAGCTGCGATTAGGCCTGCATATGATCTGGACTGTGATAAAACCTGCTTTCCTGCTTTTCCTCATTCCTGGAATCCATTTGTCTTTAACCACAGACTAATTTATAGGAAGAGGCTAAAGAAAAACAGCAGTGTATGAAAAACTAAGTACACCCTTACTGCGTCCATGGGAATTAAGTGGACTAGTAACAGCCAGGCGCTGCTAATCAGATACAGTTGGTGAAATGATCATCAAGTACATCATCCCTGGAAAAGCAGATTTTGTTTTGGCATTTTGACTCTGTTAAGCATTCAGGCTGTGCGTGTTAGCACAATGTTAGGGAGGAAAGGCATATAAGGCCATTTCTAACCAATGTGAAGTCTATCACTTTACAGTGGGAAAGATTATTCACAAGTCCAGTATATTTAAGACAGTTGCCAAACTTCTCATAAGTGGTGTGGCGTCACCAGTGTTAAAACAAGAGTTAAAATTGAAGGTGATTAAATAGCTGTGACCAACATCCTGTAAATGTATCCGTGGTAGCATGTGCTATGATAAGAATACCTGTTTGCACAGGTCAAAAAAGAAAAGAAAAGAAAAGAAAAGAAAACAACAAAAACCAACTTATTAACTGACACCCACATGTGACACAAAGAGCCCAGTCTACACACGAATTTCACTGTTTCCAAAGGGCGCTGGGTATTTTTGACACTAATGAAATTTCATTATATTCATTTTCATTCAGCATTCAACAATCTGGAAAGTGATATACC
>VUQK01005079.1:18577-37910 GCA_015106715.1 Bujurquina vittata | reverse complement strand
GTTTGCCGCTGATCGACATGGTGTTTGGAGCCATACTGGGATTTTAACTTTGACTTGCCTAAGCAAGGCAGCAATGGACACCCGGACACTTACAAGCAGCGGTGCTTTCCAAAACTTTCGGGGAAACCGGAGTGGATCAGCTGATCGAGCGGGCGAGTGTGCAGGGAAACAGCTCCACAACGAAAAGGTGAAGAAAAATATGGAAATCTTAAAAAGACTGGTAGATTGTGTCATTTTGGGGGGCAAGCAGGAACTTTAATTTCAGGCACACGATAATAATGAGGTTGTTATCAATGCTTTTTTATGTGTCATAGCTGCAGCGGCAGTAAGAGACTTGTGCACCCCGGGATTGTTTCTTCAGTAAATGCATTTATTCTGCTCTCAATCTGCAGTGAAACAGGTCTTTATACTGCATTTCTGCATAAAAATATGTTTTTTATAGCCATAAAATAGTTATTGAGGGTGGAGTGATTCAGGCAGAGCACTACTGAAGGCCTAGGTGTGAAATGCACGGCCCGCCACTGCATTTTATAGAATGTGCGCAGAAGACTCTCTGTCCACATAGTACACAGACCACTTATGAGCTCCTTGTTGACAAAAACCACTAGGTAGTCTTGAGCTGGGTTTACCAATATAGAGTAGCAGTCAAAGGTTTGGACACACTAACCCGTGAATGGGTAAGTGTGTCCAAACTTTTGACTGGTACTGTATATATAGGTCTTATCTGTGGCTGCTGTAGTGCTCTTCTTGTTGAAATACATGCACCACAAAGCAGAATTGCTTAGATTTGAAACAGTTTTTGTTGTGAATGTAGTGTGAAATTGTGCTTTATGCAAACTTACACAAAGGGACAGGGTACAGGATGCATGTGATGTAATGCCTATATTTAAATAACTGTTGAGAATATCAGTAATGCTACACTAAATACATATATGACCTTTAGTTATCTGGTTGGTATATTAACCATTTTGGTCACACTGTCTCTTTATCTTTCATATTCACATCATTAGAACAACAGCTTCCTTTGTTATCGTCACGCTGCGCTCAGCCGTTCTGATTCACATGATGAAGGTGGAGGAGGAAAAGCAGGAGAGAAATTTGCTCACCACTTCCTGCCTGTAACCTACAAACACAAGCATTTCCTCAACCAACATCAGTTGACAGGAAGTGATCACAAATTTTGGCAAAGGGACAGCATTTGATGTCCCAAAAAATTAGTGTGAGCGCTATGCTTGAAACTGGCACGATATTAGAGACTAAAGAGCGATTTTTAGCTGATTACTGACATGTTTGCTGATAAGAAGCCTGTGCATGAGAATATGATGAATGAGGGAGGGGAAAAAACAGAATGAGAGTGCAACTTCTCTGAATGCAGCCTGGCTGATGCTCTTACAAGGGCAGAGAACAGCAAGGGAGGGCTAATCTACTGCCTGCCATCTGTCACTCTCCCTCTCTCTTTCCTTTCCTTCCTGAGTCAGGCAATACTCTCATTTGATGTCTTTGATAATCCATTCTTTTCTCTGCTTCTGCCTTCTGTTTTACTACCTGTTTAGATGGTATATTTCAAATACAATCACTTCAGTTTTGACTGAATTTAGGAGAACACCAGGTCATTTTACTCTCTCTGTCACCATCACAGTCACGATGGCCAGCTTGGCAGTTCTTTTTAGGGAATATATGTAATATGGAGGCTCAAGAGGCTTACCTAAAAGCCAAAGACAGCTCAAATACTGCAAAGGCTTTCTTAATAACTCTACACTCCAACAAGATCTAGCCCTAAAGCACCTTTTTTGGGCAGAATACTGTCAATTACACCTGTACTAATACAATACATGAGTTACGGGCCAACTACAGGATCAACAGTCTCAGGTAGTTTTGAGGCTGTAGCCATGCAATCCAACCTCTGGTAATGCAACACTGCAGGAATCTGAATGAATAAATGAAAGAAAGCAGTAGACTGTTGGCTTTAAGGTTTATGGTTTCCAGAGTGAGAGAGCAGCCTGACTTTTCCTCACAGGGCAGCCGTCTGACCAAGTGACCGACTGACCAACTCACTTGGCTGGTACAAATGACTCACCTCAGCTTTGCAAACTTCATGCAAATTCTTTCTGAAATCACCCGCCACACAAACACGCACTTGCCCTCACTAGGAGCCTTCACTCAGCAGTCACTATTTACACAGTGAATCCACCTACTGTAGGTAAAATCAGAGTTAACCAGTGATGCAGGACATTTTAAAAGCAACTAAAAACTTACTGAGCTTGTCGCACTGTTATATACAACTGCTTCACCTTATCACTATGTAAGGACGTGTGTTTTGAATATTCAAAAATTTCTGTGGTCTTTCCAGGCACTTGCTAGGAGTGCTGATACTACTATTAATAATTTTCAGCACTGTGAATCATTAGATCTGGAATCTTCTTTCAATCATGAATAAACTTTGCTATATGAAAGAACTTATGGTCATGTTGCACCCTAATTATTTTTAGAGGATTCTGACTTACACTCATAAGGTTAGATGCAATGGTAAAAAAAATTTAAAATATTGGATCCAGATCACCACCAAAATGTAAACAGTTGTTCCTTGTACCACACCCAACATTTACAGAAATTTTCATTAAAAATCATTCATAATTTTCCGACTTATCCTGCTTACACAAAAACATAACTTCCCTACACCTATGGGTGGGCGACCCTCTAATTACCATTAAGTGAAAGGCATGCCAATAAAACCTGTGAAAAGTGGTGAGATTTGATAGTACTGGACAAACAGGGAACAAGCAAAGCCAAAAATGACTAGAGCCATCAAAAAGTCTGGAAACTGGAAAGTTTAGTGAGCTATGGAGTGTTGGATAATTGTTAGTGAAAACTGAATGGAATTTTTGCTTGAAATGCCCAACCCTAATCATTACATTAAAGAGAATGAGGCAGAACAAGTATATTTTTACATGAAGGTTTGCTTGACTGTCAGATGCACTAAGAAATTTTCATAATCAAGGAAAGAAACCTTTTAAGAAACAACAAGGCATGTTTAAGATTCATCTTAAAATATGTTGCATTTTTCCCAACACCAATCTACACAGAATACTGCAAAATGTAAACAGGTTTTGAAGTGTTTTGTCAATGTATTAAAAATAAAATAAAAGTTTTCAGAAGCTTTGACACTCACAATTGAGCACTGGTGCAAACTACTTCTTCTTTCAGTGATCCTAGAGAAGTTTCTTCAACTCGGAGTTATCTGTGACTGGTCAAATTCACTAGACATAGGAAGGAAAGACACACACCTGTTTACATAAGAGGAAACCAAACCATAGGTTCGGAGAAGTGTCACCTGCAAGACGAGACTATATCTTAGGCAAAGATGGAGTCATTTTCTGGACATCAAAGGACCTTAGAGAAAGACAACCATTGAGCCTTTGTGTTGGCGTGGCCATACAGAAGCCATTCCTTATTACAAGACAGAACAATCCACTGGGATTTTGCACCTGAATGACTGTCAAGATGTTAAGCAAAGACTGAACTATTTGGTAATAGAGCTCAGCAGCACATGCAGAGATCCCCAGGCACAGAGCAAATACAGTGATGGCAGTACCACGCTGTTTGGGATGTTTTTCTGCAACAAGGACTGAGTGCCCAGGATCTCTGATTTTCAACAAGACAACATACTGCCAGGAAAACACAGACTGGCTTCTCAGTGAAATTCCTGAATTGATCCTGCCATAATTTGGGCATAAAACAAACAGAGCTCTCATATAAATGGGAAAATGACTGTGGGCCAACGCTCCCCATCAATTTGGTTAAGCCTAAACAATTCTACCAAGAAGAACTGTAGAAGCTGTCAAAAGAAAGGTGTGTCAAATATGCAGGATAACTCCTACAAAGAACCAACACTGACACTGCTGCTAAAGACCCAACTTTTAGGTGAAGGTTCTGGATAAAAAAGAAGAAGGGGGGGGGGGTATTTCAAAATATTAAAATCAAGAATGTGGAGTAATGTGTGCAGAGCAGTAGGATAAAAATAAAAAGATAAAAAACTTGAAGGTCTAAAAACATCTGAATGCACTACATTAGTCTTAACATAGGGTCTTTGCAATGTAAAGAGACCAGCAATGTATGTGTTCAAATCTATAAATAACACCAAGAACCCAAGCTACTGAAGTTCACATTTTGATTTCCTCCTAATTCTAATTCTACTCGTGATGCTTACAGCTGACAACTTATCTGCATAACTTGAAATCTGACAAGTTTTAAGTCTGATAACCCTTGGACAGAGTAACAAATAAGTCTTCCTCATGTGTATGCTCATCTTAGTGTGGAAACAGCCATTGCTGTTTTCATAGCTCAGTATATAAATAGACATGTGACTCACACTGTGTCCCAACCTGTACTTTATGAAATAGCTCCTGGACGGGGGTGCAGAGGTGGTGAAACACAGAATTATATTTGCTAACAGCCATCAACACAGTAACAGAGATGCCTATCACACCACACAATCATTTATACTGAAGAAATAATTGAATGAATAGTTTGATATCAGATGTTAATTTTTCTTTGCCCACAGCGTCCTGAATTCCAACTGCAATCAGCTGAGTCTTTTTTTAAAATGACTGCACACAATAAATATGCAACAATAAAGCATTAAGTTAAAGAGAAAGAAAAAGAAAAAAAAATGTCAGAAAAGTGCAGGGCTAAAGCTGTAGCTCATTATACCTACTATTATTACATGATACTTTCCTTTTACACAAAAATGTCTCAACCACACCCTGTTATTAAGTGCACTTTAATTTGCCCCATGGTACACATTGGCCTGGTACAATATATAAACTTAGCACCAAAAGTAAGGAACTTTGTGATTGGTTGATTATTTATTGTTGTAACAATGCTTCTTCTAAATTTTATACTGTTGGAAAACCTTAAATGGTGCCACATTTGTAAGGCAAAATGCACTTTCAGATTGTGCAGCAGAGTTCAGTATGAGGCTTGCGGCCATGAAAAACTTGCCAAATCTTCCCTGTCAATGCCAAACAGGTTATTCACCGATTGACTCTTGTTTTGAGCTTCTGGTACCCCAGGTGCTGACAATCAGGCTTGGCATAATTGGAGGCAAACTCAATGCAGCGAGAAATCGAGATGAGATTCTGAAACCAGTGGCAATCCCATATCCTCACAGTCTGAGGGCAAACTCTCCTCCAAGATGACAACGCTCACCTCCGCAAAGCGGGCTTTATCAGAGGCTATCGCCAGAATTTTGGAGAGGAGAGTGTGGTGTGGCCTGCCTGCAGTCTTTACCTAAACCCCACTGAACACTTGTGGGATCATTTTGGATATGCTGTTCATACCAGAGTGACCAACATGACCACACTGGCTGACTTGCGACAAATGCTGGTTAAAGAATGGGATGACATCCCACAGCAGTGTGTGAACAAGCTGGTGACCAGGATGGGGAGGCGCTGCCAGGCTGTCGTGGCTGTGTGTGGTTCTTCCACATGTTACTGAGGCCCCCCTTCGTTAAATGACTAAATTGCTAAATTGCCAATATATCTTCTTACTTCAGAATTCAATCATCCATTCCAATAAACACTACCAAACAAGAGTCAACAGCAGAATAAGCTGTTTTCGGCATTGAAAGGAAAGATTTGTCATGTTTTTCATGGCGCAACCCACATACACAACTCTGCTACTCAACCCACAAATGCAATTTCCTTACAAATGTGGCACCATAAGGGGAAATAAAGACGCTTTCCAGCAGTATAATATTTATTGCCAAGAAGCATTGTAACAACAAAGAAATGATCAACCAAACAAATTTCCTTACTTTTTGTGCTAAATTTAGTTATAATAATTTTGTATCCTGTAACCCAATCTGAATTCAGATTATATAGATTACTCTGTGTTCACATCAGCTATAAAGGAAGCCTCACTATAAATGTGTGCACAACTCTTTGAACAGCCACTGGAAATACAGTACAGAATCACAACGAGGTACTCAACTGACCACAGAGCAACCAAGAGAAATATTTCATACACTTACCCCAGCTTGCATGTAAATTTTTCAGAAATGTACTGCCTGAATTAAATAATCCTCAAAACTAGGAAGTTTTGCTCTCTTATTTAAACCAACGCTACAGCTAAGGAGACTAATGAGATCAATTAAGTTCCACCCTGCAAACTACATCTGCAAACATGTTTAACCTGCACATTTTGCTTGGATTAAAAGTGAGTACACTGGGCTGTTTGTTAAAGGTCAATATGAACCAAAAGCAAAATCCAGGCCTGAGTGGACCACACTTGCAGCCAACTTTGGTCTATCTTTTTATTTCTTTGGCTTTGCAGGTTAGACCTTACTTGCTTGAGTTTTGCTTTGGACTGTTGTAAAACACTGGGCCATTTTTGCCTCTCAGTTAGTACACACAACACTGAAAACTGTTGGATAAATAGCATGGCCCTCCCTGACTTTAGCTGCCTCAGTAGCCACTTTGACCCATGTGGGCCCTTCTCCTCTGAGTGCATCTGCTGATGTCTGTTTAAACCTTATGCTTGGTGCTACTGTGCACCTTTTATGCTGCACCTCGCTGCCAGTGCACTCTTGCTTACAGTGACATAAGAAATAAAGAACATAACTCCGGCGGGGAAAATCAGTGAGAAGCCAGCCCATTCAATCTGACTGAAAACAGAAACATTTTCTCCTCGTTTAATGTTACCAGTTCCCCATTAATAACCCTAACCATCATTTGAGCAACCCCCCCTTCTCTCACCATCTCTAATATCTCTCTTCTGTGCACGTAAAACTACACCCTACCAGTTTTATGACCCAGTCCTGTCATCATCCCTGCTCTTTTCAAACACAAGCGCAGCGTGACTGCTGTTCTAAGAAATGATTGATTTTCAGCCTCATTCGCTGACCTCACGCCAATGACATCAACTCCATGCACAGTTCTGTTTCTGCCCAATGACTCCCTTTCTTCCTCTCTGTGTCCGCCTTTGTGTACAGTAAAATTACCCAAGCTCCTTTGACTATGCATCACTGATTCTCCTTTCTTCAGTTTGGCTATTTTTAGTATATTCAATTCCTTCCCAAAACACAGAGACAACTATTCAGGTAGTTTTATTAATGTGATATTTTGGTAATCATCCACTCTCCAATAAACACCCATCTACCATATTTGGACAGTGCTGCAAAGCAGATCTGGTGTGTTGCAGAATGAGTTTGATTAACTGTGTTTGTAGTCCTAGGTTTTGTTTTCTTAAGAGGCAAGGCACACCTCTCCCTCTTTTAGTCTGGCTTTGACTTGCCTTGATTTGTGCATCCATCAAGTTAATGATAGGGCTGCAGAAAGCACACTGATAAATTTGTTATTTGGCTTATGAATGTTGCTCAGTGGGAATACGGCTATGCTTCACTACTCCCAAATTAAAAAATGGTAGGAGACTGGTTTGACTGACGAGCTAATATCGGAGCAATATTTAACATTACTAACACAAGGCGGATGAAAAAGCAGGCTGGTTGGACTTTGGTTGGTGATGAGCTATGTAACCATAATGTCTACACACATTAAAAGGCAATCATTTACCTTATTACTGAGACATCCATATATTTTCCTGTCCATTTAGTAAACAGAAATGACACCCCACTAACAAAACAGTTAAAAAATTACTACAATGCCCCTCCACGGCCACTTTAGGTTGCTTTCCACGGGCTGCAGATATGTTGTGCCACTGTCACTGAGTAAGAGGCTCAAAAAGTCTTTTGTTACTGTAGCAATAGGTCTGTTAAATACCATCAAGCTATTTTTGTGATTACTGTGTTGTTTAACTGCTGTGTTCTGTTGTTTTTGAATGTTACTGCTAGCTGCAAAACTATTTGCCCCCCTGGGGATAATAAAGACCTCTTTGACTCTGAAGACTTATCTAGGCAGGATAAACACTATACTGGGGGAATACACTCTGCATGCATCTCACACCCGACCCTTCAAACTTTATCGGATCCCTGATGTGCTGAAACATCTGTTTTCTCTGTATCTCAATCCCATATTTGTTTTCAAGCTTCACAGCATAAGAGCACCTTATCAATGTTAGGCAATAACTTAAAGTTTTTCTCCCATGTCAGAACACACGCAACAATATTTGTTCCACTTTTTAACTGAAGTTATTTGTACTCAGTCATAATAGCATTGTTTTTTAACTGATTTTTATTGTTTAAAAAAATGGTTTTTAAATCAATTCAGATTTAGTTTGTTTCCACCGTGATTTTCCTCAGTTCAGTTTAGATTTAGTATTTTGTAATATTATAATATGGAGGGGGCACTGGTCAGTGGCAAATGAGTTTAAAAGAATTATTAGAACATAAACTCAAGCCTTTGTTACAACCTTAGAGCAAGAAGGTCTGGGACTGGAAACCAGGCTGGGGCCTTTCTGTGTGGCTTTTTTCCATAGTCCAAAGAATATGCGTGCTATGTTAACCAGTGATTTTAAATTGTCCGTAGGGGTTAATGTTAGCCCTGTGGTAGACTGGTGAGCTGTCCAGGGTGTACCTCGCCTCTCACCCTATGATGGCTGGGACAGGCTCGAGCACCACCACAACCCTGAAGTCGATAAGCGTTTCAGACAATGAATAGATGGATGGATAATAGATACTTTTGCATACACCCAATACAGTTTCAGCTAGCTTTTTACAAAAGCCTTAACAACCTTGGTGCTCATGGACTTCATTAAATGTAAAAACAGAGATTCCTTTGTATAAGACAGAATGACTGTGTGTATCAGCACCAAACCTTCCCATTACAGTAGCTTATAATAATGAATGAATGAATGAACAAGAATCTTTTCCTGAATTCTTTCAATAAATATGTTTGTATGCCACTTGAGACAACAAAAGTAGGCCAATAATTCACACTAAAATGTCGACCTGTGCATGGTATGTGTGTGTCTCTAGATAAACTGAAAGAGTTGCATTCCCTGATCACTTGTCAGCACTCACTGACACCAGCCTGCAACCTGCTCGACTAGTTTGAACCGAGAGGAATTTAGGAGACTTTCCTGCAAATCAGCCTTTGCAAACTTCCCAGATGTACTCTCGCCTTAAAGAAGTGCAAATAAACACCCTACACCTGGGTGTCCATAATCAAAACATTTAATGAAAACACACAACTTAGCAAGCTAACTCGAACTCCCACCGTCCCAGGATGTTTTGGCATCAACAGTGAAGCATCACCTCTTTAAAGAACACTTTTTCCTTTCATATTTTCTAATTAAATAAGACACATAAGGAAACATTAACACGGAAAATATGTGAAAAATATCTGAAAGTTAACAGGAGGTCTGTATAAGCATTCTCATAACAATTTCAAACTTACAGTCATGCTTAGATAAGCAGTTTCGCTTGCCTACCTCTCACACCGCCACGGTTCAAAAACATCAATTTCTGAGCTTTCGAGGGACCAGAAACTCCTAGCCACCTCTTCTGGACGGTTTCCCACACGCGGTCAAAGTTTAGTATCCGCGAAGAGCCGCAGTTTTGAGGAGAAATCTTAAGTTTGCCAGCGTTTCTGCTCAGAGGACCTGTTGCTGACAGCTCGGTGTGTCATACCAACAACATGGCTGACTACGAGTGATCGGAGCTTGCGGGGCGCTGCTAACGTCCGGCCGTCCGCCGAGTGGGAGGAGGGAGAAAGGGAGGAATACAAGTGGAACAGATGGAAAAGGAGAACAATCGATGTGATGGGAGGCAGTTAACAGACAAGTGATGGCAATATTATATAACATGGATCCAGACTAGGAGAGTAATGGAGAAGAGATTAAAATTCTTACGTAACACGGACATTATTTATTCAAGTTTACGAGAAAACGATATTCTGAGATTGTACAGTCATAAATTCTGAGATCCAATCCTACGTTCTAAGATTATACACTCATAGATTCATCATACTGAGATTATACAGTCATACATTCCATCCAAGGCTGGCCATATTTGCCTACTAGATCACAAGCTCTCAGGGAAAACCTGATAGCTGCAAAGAGAAAACAACATCACCTGTTTGTTTTAAAAGTTGGCTTTATGTGCCGTTGTTTACTGCTAAACTTGAATGGATTTAATGTGGAAACGGTAGATCTTAACCGACCTTGGACACCTGGAAACCTTTTTTTAAATTGCTGGATGACTCGCAGTCTCTGGGACTGTTTGATGCTGCTGTGCGGTATTTGTTTACTTGTATAGGTCTTATTTTTCCATAGTTCATTCTTTGTTTTCTTGTTTGTCTTTTGGTATAAAATGTTGCAAAAAAACGTGACTCAAACATCCTTTGTTTATAGTTTGCAAAGTAAAGGTGACATAGGACCAAAACGCTGTAAGGTACAGGAGGAGTCCATCTTCTAAAGCCTACAAATATATTCGTATCCAACTATAATTGAACCCAAATTTTTCTCTTCATGTAATGTTCTTTAACATTAGTGCATGCCATTTTATTTAACACTGGATTATCTTACACAGGAACAATGGCTTTAATGTTGTTTTAAGAACATCAATAATAAATTAAGTGTTATTTTAATTCCAGGTCCTGTTTTGACTTCAGTTTATTCCCACATAGTGCTCTTGTTGTGTAACAGTTTTAATGAGACACTTACTGATTATTATTATTAATTTGTCTTGAATGCCATGGCCACATAGCAGAACAGGAGTCGCCGGTGTATAGTTTATGTGGGCATATTTTTTTTTTATTATTTTACCTTCTGAAAGACCAAAAAGTTTTATTCCATTTAGTTACTCCATGTGCACTACATTACCTATGTTGCCTTGCGGTTGCCTTGCGACATTTTCAAACAGTTTCCGCGGTTTACGGCTAGTTTACAACTCGCTACTTCAATGGTGAGTAGGGCAAAATGTTTAACAAGAAACCCCGGAGAAACTTTCGACAGAGAAAAGACAGCTCCAGTGACGATGAGGACCAGCTAAAGAACAGTAAAGAAAGAGACGAAAACCCGGAGAAAACCGCTCCAGCTGTGGTAAATAAGCTTCTTAAAGCACCGCAAGGCCGCGGCATCACTTGCAGCTCCAAGCGGGAAGCGACGCCTCCGAAGCCGGACACGAGTGACGGAGAAGTCGGGGAGACATTGGACGTGACAGATGAAAGAGAAGAGAAGCAGAAAGACAAAGAGGGGACTAAAAAGAAAGAACCCTCTGTTTTGAGTTTCTCTGATGATAAGGAAGGTAAGTAGATTTTTTTGCTCCTCTGCTCACAGACAACGTTAGAGAAGAAGGAAATTAACGATCCCTTTTCCTTTTCGCAAAGGAGGTGATTTGTATAAAAGGCCATAAACAACAAATCTGCACTAACCGTTCATTGAGTTCTTATATGATTTTTATATGCAGTATCCCCATCATCTGTCCACATGTGTCAGCTTCCCCTAGAGTCCCGTGTGCTTTACTTTTTACCTGAAAGTGACAGTACCCATAGAGAGGTGTCCCCACATAAGACAATCTCCCACATTTACATTGGTTCTAGGTTATATGCATACCTTCAAGTAACGTGTCTCAAGAAGAATTTCTGATCTATGGATGTATCCCTACTAAAACCAAAGATGATTAGCAGACAACAGTAGCTGAAGTGCCCGACGTTTAGTTTGTAGTGGTCTGATCACCCTAAGATAAGTTGGTGGTGGGGACTCAATGTAATGCCATGTATTTCTGGTTTGTTCCACCTTCTCGTAGCTGAGGAATCTACATTTAAATTGAAGAAGTCATCTGAGAAAGCTGTGCTGTTCCAAGTTAGGAGGAAGGAGGCTCCTCCTGCCAAGACCACCCACAGCTCTGGTAGGTCCATAGCTGAAACAAATACCCTTAGAAACAGATCTTGCATGCACTATATGTGCATTGAAACCTCTCATTGGGCAGACAATGTATCTGCAACCAACTTATAAGAAGGAATGAGTAGGTTCATGTGTACACAGGCCTTTTTTCTTGGTTTAGAATTGGCCTTTTTGAGGCAACTTCAGTAGAGGCAGTAAGGTTGTAGTATCTTATTTGACAGAAATTGATGTGTTTTCCAGCTATTTTTGACCATTTGGTTAACCAAAATTTTTTTTTCTTCAGTAAATGAGCAGCAAAAATGTCTCTAAACCTGTATAAACTCAGCTGCCAGTGTAACCAGTCTATCTAGTTCAAACTAATATGATTGAATGCAACAATCTGCGGCAAATCCTAAGATTATAATGTTTTGGGTAAAATCAATGACTTTCTGTACTCTCTTCCATCTTCAGGTGGTGGTGGTGTCTCATCATCAACTTCTTCCAGGCAAGATTATAGCAGTCAGGCTTCACCACATTCCGTGGATGATGATGATGATGACGACGACAACAATGATGACGACAACAATGATGACGACAACAATGATGACGACAACAATGATGACGACAACAATGATGACGACAACAATGACGACAATGACAGTGATGACGGTGGTGTGAGGTCTCCTTCAGCTAGTTCAGCCAGCTCAGCCTCAGACTCTAGCAGCTTTGTTCATATACCAGGTATACTTTTGGCTAAGAGAATGATTCTCAGTTCTTTTAAACTACATGATATGAATAAGATAATCAGATGCCTTTTGGCTATGTGTTAATCTGGATGCATGGCTGTTGAGTTATATTTCCATTGTTTTGTTTGTGCCTGCAGTAAATATCCCCAATGCTAAAGAGATTGCAGCAGCCAGGAGACAGCGTCGCGCAAATCGAACCCAAAAGGAATTCATTCCCCTCAGCAGGGATGGCCAGAGTTCAGCTGGCAGCACCCCAGATCACTACAGCAGAGAGGATGAAGATGATAGAGATGATGATGATGATGATGATGATGAGCTGGATGATCATGAGAAAAGAATCGAGTTTGCCCCACGGATGAAGAGCATCAGGGAAAGAATTGCTGAGAAGCTAGGTATGAGAGAGTGGGACAGAGAACAGATAGTGTGAGGAGGTGGCAGGAATGGCGGTGCAGAGAGATGAAGAAAGAGGAGGAAGTATAGAGTTTGATTAATGAAACAATAAAAAGCTGCCTGAGCTAAAATGAAAGATATAGGCCTGTCTAAATGGTTCAACTTGCTTTGAACCAAATGATGTGAACTAAAATTTTCTTACTCTTGTGCATTTCTGTGTATTTTAGGAGGAAGTGATGGCAGCCTCTCAGGGACTGATGGGGAGGAGCAGGAACTCTGGGAGGAGACACAAATTGGAAAGGGAATCAAGAGACGAACAGGGGAGCAGGTAAGTGGGTCCATTAACATCTTGTTTTGATTCTCATTACTCTGTTAGCACATTTCTATTACTACTTTTACTACAAGTTACGTTCTCTTGATATTTTGTTGTTAGAGCCCATCTGAGAGTGATTCCAGCAGCTACAGCAGCAATAGTAGAAGCAGTCGAGACGGAGGACGACAAAAGAAGAAATCTACAGGAGTCAAAATTCCAAAGACATTTCCTCCTGTCACTGTCTCAGTGATCAAGAGAAGGATCACTGGGAAGTTAGTATAACATATAAAATATTAGTGACGACAGATTTGGATCAAATTATTGAAATGGTATACTGTACAGTAGCGTGAATCCTTACTAATATGATTCCAAAGGTCAGGACTCGCGTTTTATTCAAAAAATGCAGCACACGTTTCCCTGATTTTACACTTGACTCCTCCACTTTCTAACATTTTTTTCTCCCTAGACTGGAGTCTTTGAAGGAGGTATACAGAGCACGCCAGGCAGAGCTGAGGAGGATGGAGGGTGATGTTGAGAGTGCCAAAACCTCTGTGGAGGATCTGGAAGAAAGCGCCTCAGAGAGGCAGCTAAAGTTTTACAGAACCATGACGAGTTATGTCCACAACATGGTGGAGTGTCTGCGGGAGAAGGTCAGAATCTCACTACTACTGACTATTTTATAAGCAAAGTTAACATTTAATAATAATAGTTGAATTTTGCTTGTATCTTTATGGTATCTCATAGGGCACAGTGTCTGTGAGTGTAGATTGCAGGACCCAAGAGTTAGTGTTGCTGGACACTTTTATTGGAATATTCTTTTTTTATATATATATAATTTCATAATTTTAAATTGTGTGATTGTGATGTATATTTATACCACATGTGTCTGTATTAACACATCTTACAAAACAGACATTTCTGTTTGTTTTATCTTTTTCTCCAACAAAAGCATCTTAAAGTTACAAGGACAATTTTTAAATAATCCCAGATAATTTAGATGACTGTCACCACTTTGTTTGTAGGTTGTTGAGATCAACTCTTTGGAACTCGAGTTGCACACTCTGCTGTCTGACCAGTTGGAGGCGCTGTTGGCTCAAAGACGAGAAAAGATTAAGGAGCAGGCAGACCGCCTTCAGCAGCTCAGCTGTGAGTGACATCTGTGTGTCCACGTGTAATAAAACCTACTGTGCAATGTGTCTCAGGATGTAATATTTAAATGAACTGGATGTAATTTGTAGATAACACAGCAGAGCAGAGTGGAAATTCAGCCAATGGAACAGAAAATCAGTGGTGAGTGTAATGAAATACCTTTCAAGATAACATTTCCTACTTTGGTCTATTACATTTTATGTACTTTTTCTAATGTATTCTGTTCATGTATTAGAAAAAGGGGTATATGCTCACATTTAAACAGGTACTCTGCTCCAGTCTTGTGGAGATAGCAGTATATTTGTTTCTGTGTCGCAGTGTTGGTGTTAAAACTGAGGAAGATTTTGATATACCTGAAGACAAACAGCATTCAGCAGAAGAGGAGGAGCATTTGCAGAAGAAAACAGGTGAGGTGTGACTGTACAGCTTTATATCTCTTCACTAGACTAGACTAAGCCTATGTTTAAACAGTGTACCTTTAACAAGTCAGATTCTGCCAGACTGCAGTATGAGTTTTTTCTATTTATTACAGCAACTCTGTTCTCCCTTTATGGTTTTCTTTTTGAAATTTTAGGCAATGAATTGGTGAAAATCCTGAATTGCTTGAGGCATGTTTTGATTTATCTGATTTTCCTTTATCCCCTCTCTTTTCGCTCCAGCTGATATACTGTTGAGGTCCCAGACGGTGTTTTCTGACGTCCAAGAGGACTTCTGCAATGTTAAAAAGATTCTGTCCCGCTTTGAAGAATGGAGAGGATGCTACTCAGAGTCCTACCACAATGCTTACATCTCCCTGTGTCTACCCAAGTTGCTGAACCCCATCATTAGGCATCAGCTGCTGGCATGGAACCCTTTAAAGGTACTTAAACATGTGTACACATGCAGCAGGTTTTCCAGACATGGATTAACTCTAGTCCCAGACTAAGACCTGCATTACAAAAATGCATGTCTGGGAAATGTAACTGTAAACACAGAGGATTAGTTATACATTCACACACTTGCCATTGCTTATTGTGCAATAATATGATAGCCATAACCGTGTGTGTGTGTGTGTGTGTGTGTCACAGGATGCCAGTGTGGACTTTGAAAACCTCCAATGGTTCACAGCAGTGGAGACCTTTTGCCATGGACATGGCCACGAGGAACTAGAGCACACAGACAGACAGACACTGTCTAATGTCATAGAAAGGACCGTCATACCCAAGATGACTGGTAATACGCTCCTAAATTCACTTTTTAATTAGTAAGTTTTGACAAGTTTATAAAACAAAGAACAGAAAACAGTTGGGATATTACACACACCATTGCATTCTCATACACATCCATAGAAGCACTTTTTTAAACAGCTAAGTGCTTTCTATCAAACGTTCAAACACATTCATACTCTGACGGTTGCATTAGAGAGCAACTTAGGGTTCAGTATCTTGGCCAAGGATACCTTGGTATGCAGACTGGAGCGGCCAGGGATCGAACCCACAACCTTCTGATTAGACCTGCTCTACCTCCTCCCATTTTTTTAAGTTACACAAGAAGGTAGCGTCCTCTTCAGTCGAGGCATAGGCAATAATTTCTTCCACTTTTGTAAAAAGGTCTCACCTTTAGATCTTAGTGAGAAAATCATCCTCTCCATTATAAAGATTCCCTCACTACATCATTCCATTGTTTAAGACTTGAAGGGTCAGGCTTGTACCAGTTCTTTTTGATTGTTTCCGCTTTTCATTTGCTGCGCATATTCAAATATAAATAAAAATTTCATGTCGTGAATGCATAAATCATCTCAGGGGTTTAGGATAGCTTTATATTATATATTTTACAGTAGACTCTATTTTCTACTTTTCCCATTCCTGCTGCAGTTAAATTTCAAAGCAGACTTGCCTCCAATTCCACCTGGCCTTTTCTAATGTTTGCGCTCTGCTTGTCTTGTAATAATTCATATGCACATTAAACTGGCCTCTATTTCATACCAACGGTGTGTCAAGTACTGCCTGTCCTTTTGTGTTTGGCTTTTCAGCCTGTGTGGAGCTGGTGTGGGACCCCATGTCCCATCAACAGTCTGTCTGTCTGACTAATGTATGTCACAGACTGAAGGAGGACTATTCCATCTTTGAAGGAGAGCACAGTAAACCAGTCAAGGTAAAGCCAACACTTACACATTAAGCTTGAACTGTATTTTTCAAAACAAAAACCACATGCTGTTGTCTTCTACTACTGTTTTAAACTTGCTTGGTGTTTACTGTGTCGTACTGTCAAATACATTGAATTTTGTCTGTTGGTGTCCCATACAGGCATTCACAGAGGCTGTTGTCAGCAGGCTGAGAAGCTGTGTAGATGAAGATGTCTTCATTCCCCTGTACCCCAAAAAGTCAGTTTCTCTTTGATGTGTTTAAATATTGGATTAATATCTGTATGTCCACTAATAAGAGAGCAGGTGCTGCACCACCGTCATTTTGCACCTTTCTTGCTCTTTTCCCTTATTAAGTACAAGGAATAGTACTCAAGAGAGACTTGAGCCTGAAAAGTATTGTTTCAGTCATTAGATAAAATTGTCAATTAATAGTCATATAACGTATTTTGTCAACATCAAGTCAAAATAGCCTCCTATCAGCCTACAGTCTGTTATTTATAATGTTTGTTCTTCTATCCAGGTTTCTTGAAGAGACATCATCTCCTCAGCGTCATTTCAGAGATCAGCAGTTCTGGACAGCTGTAAAAGTACTGCTTTAGGCACTCGTGTTGTCTCAAATTTTCCATGTATTCCAGAGTCACTTTTCTTAATAGCAGTTGCATTTGTTTTTCTGTTAGCTACTAGGTAACATGGGGAAGTGGGATTTGCTGCTCCCTGAGTTTGTGTTGAAGGAACTGATGTTGGATAAGCTGTTGAACCGATACCTGATGACCACACTGTGTAGCCAGACACTCTCCAACAATGCTGTTTATGCATGCAAAAAGGTATTTAATTGGATCACATGTGTTGTGCATGTTAGTTTGACCTTGATAATGATGCATTGTCACTCCTCCCTCTCTCCTCAGATAGCAGATAGTCTACCTCTGTCTTGGCTTAAAGGGGAGAGCACGTGTTTGCCTCAGCTGCAGAATTTCAGAAACCACATAGTTCAGAAAGTTCATGCCATCTGCAAACAGCAGCCGCCTGAAGATCCAAACACCAGGTAATAAAACACGTTCATGGAAGAAAGATGCAGATTTTGTCCTCTAAGATTGACTTTGTCACAGAAAGGTGGAGGAGGAAAAACTATCAAAAAACTTTAATTTAGCTTAACAGTAACACAACTTGACATCAGTTGGATGCCTTTTTAATCCCTTTTGTCACCATGTACACAATTTTGTGCATTACTTTATATAATTATATATTGTTATATTCACTTTCTGCCATCTCCTGCCTATAACAGATTATGTAGACAGATGTAATTTTTTTCCACCAAAATTCCTTCATACTGTGACTTTCTTTCACTTGATACATCAGCTATTGGCGAGTTTCCTGCAGTGACAGCAATATTTTTATAAAATCATTGACATAAGTTTGTGCAGATGTTCTTTCATCTCACAGATGTTATCAAAACTGTGTTTCTACTGTAGGTCTGCTGTGGTTGATCTACTGAAGGTTCTGAGTACAATCCGATGCCACGACTCCATCATGACCATAGCACAGAAATACCACTATGAAGATGTCATCTACTCTCATCAGCTGCTGAACCAAGAGACGGCGTGAACCTCAAATGTTCAACGGAAGATGTTTAAAACTAAAATACCAACAGCCTGTGTGAGCGTACGAACTTGTGTTCTCCACCTTAACTTGAGGCAATAGTCAAGAGGAACAGTTTGTAAAATTCACCTTCCCACAATTTTTAATGACAAATTTTGCTGTGTAAAAGGAGGTAATTGTATTTTTTTATGAATAAATGGGTTTTGTGAGTATTTATTTTAGCCAGTTTCCTGTTTAAGGTTAATTGTGCAACAAACCTTTTTGTCTTTATTCCCACTCCACATAGCAGGGTTGTATCAGTGACATCTTCAAAACTGGATACAAGCTACAATACTGTTGAGGCATTATTCTTAAATTGTTCAGTTTCTCATGAACAGCTGCTGAGAAAAGAAACACTCAGCTTTACGGAATTGGTGTCCTTCTTTGCAACCTCATGTTGACAATTTATTTTCTATCCAATATCATTTGGAGTCAGGCCATGCTTTAAAAAAAAAAACCTTGAGGGTGAAGCGAGTGGATGATAGTAATTGCCACTTAATAGTAATTTGCTACTTTTTATAGTGTAACTGTCAGAACAGCAGAAATTCTAATGCCAAAAAGATGCATTATATCAATCGTTAACAAAATCTTGACCGTATTGAACATTTATTACACTTGAAATGTCATTTAGACAATACTTAAAATAACTGTGCAAATATTCACCTTGAAGCATTTTGAGATGGCAGGATAAAGAATTTAAGGTTAAAAATTAAAATCTCACTTGACAGAAAATGCAGCTGATGTTTCTGTGAAGATGCACAAGGAAAGACAAGAGTTGTAATTGTTTGCAGACTTGATTTTATTTGAGCAAAGCAAAGCACACCAAAACAACCCCCAAAACAACTTGTCACGTGCACAGCCAAACATGAACAAGTCTCTGCTGATAAAAATCACGTTTGTGCAACTAACCCAGCAAGCAAAAGCTTTTTCCAGACTTAAACAACAGGGAGGACCTGTTCAGTTTCATGGAGTAACTCATGCTTGTTTGACGCACAAGCAGCTGGATGTATTTTTCTGACAAGGCTTAAAGTTAACTGGAAAAAGAACCACTGGAAATGTAACCTTTTTTAAAAAAAAAAAAAAAAAAAAAAGTTTTTAGTCCAACAAGCAAGGAAGATAAACAGACAAAAAAAGGCAAGAATGTAAAAAAAAAACCAGAATTTTTGTTTCCCTTACTCTTGGCTTTTCCCCAAA
>VUQK01005079.1:1828-18557 GCA_015106715.1 Bujurquina vittata | reverse complement strand
TTTGGACCACAAACAGGTTGGTTTATTTTTTTTAAAAAGGTTAAAATTAAACGGAAAAAGAAAACAGTGAAAAGTAACCTTTTTAAAAAAAAAAAAAAAAAAAAAAGTTATTAGTCCAACAAGCAAGGAAGATTAACAGGCCAAGAAAGGCAAGCATGTACATAAACACACAGCATGTTTGTGTCCTCTACTCTTGGCTTTACCCCACAGAACCAGAACAGAATATGTACGCCTATCATGTTAATGCTACCTAGTATTGCTCTTGTACATAGACAAATCTAGAGTGCAGACGTTGACTTAACGGGAAAGGACTTTTCTTCACAAAGTTTACTACAGCTGCAGTCCTCTTTTCCACCTTCCTTACCAATCTACCCTACCACAGAAAATCATAATATACTGCCAAAATGTATACTTTGCTATAAAATTTGGTCACTGAAGGGAGCATGAGAGATTTTGTTTTTCCAATTCGTGTCCAATGGTCTGTTTAAAGTAAACCCCAGATGATGAGACCTTTTTAATCCCATTGTTGCATATACAAAATGTCCAACCAATTTTACTTGATTGTGTTTAAAGATGTGAAGTAAATCCAGTTCTCTCCAGAATTCCTTTTTTGTCAACAATAATTGTGTTAGTGGAGGACCACGCGAAACTGATTTCCCCACAACATTTCTCACTGACATTGGCTAGGAAACACTGCTGCAGTTGTGCTTTTTATTTTTTTTGGAAGCAGAACATTAATACATTCAAGCCAAAAGGAGACTGGTTTAGTCAGAAACTTGCCAAAGGAATAAATGTCAAAAATACCACCACAAACAAGGACTTCATCTGAAACTCATTGGTCTGGTTAAATAGCACTCTTCCGATGCTGGAAACGTTCCAGTTGCTGTTATGCATATTAGTAAGTGCTCACAAAAACCTGGAGAACGGCAGCAGGGAGAAAACAAATTTTAGATGACAGAGAACTGGATGCCATGCTTGTTGAGGCGATCGATTAGTGTGGTCTTCACAAACGCAGCTCCTGGAGTATATACTCCTCCCCTAGAAAACATAAAATAAGAACGGTATTAAGTCCCAGAAAAAAAAAAAATCTGTCTCATTGATTCATTAATATAGAATCATGACAACATATCAAAGGCTGAGGCAATATTTCTCATCCAAAAAGTTTCTACATTCTCACTCACCTTTATGATTTTTAAAGTTGTTTTGCAGTAATACATACTTATATTTCACAGTACCATTTACCAGCATGAAGACATTAAACTTCCATCTGGTTTATGACTAAAAATTAATCACCCAGTTCCTTTGGGAATGTGTTTCAATGATTCTTTTACATGCAAGATTTACTAAAAAAAAAAAAAAAAAAAACCTTATTCTCATGAACTTGGTCACATAATGGTTAATCTGCTAAATCTGTATGAAAAGCTAAGAAAATGTACAAATGTCAAAAGAGGCGGTGTTTATCCTGAACAGATCACCAGTCTATCACAGGGCTATAACAGAGAGCTGGCAGTGCGGTGGTTCTGCACCATCTCCTCACAGCAAGACCTCCTGTGTGGACTTTGTATGTTCTCCCTGTGCCCGTCTGGTTCTCTCCAGGTACTCCGGTTTCCTTCCACAGTCCAGAGACATGCTTGTCAAGTTGACTGGTGATTCTAAATTGCCCATAGGTGTGACTGTGAATGTGAAATGCTGTCTGTCTCTGTGTTAGCCTTGCAACAGACTGTTGATCTGTCCAGGGAGTACCCTGCCTCTTGCCCTATGACAGCTGGGAAAGCCTTCAACCTCCAGGCCCCTCACCCTGTGACCCTGAACTGGAAGAAAAAATTGGATGGACTGATGGATGGTTAGTTTTGTAATTGACTGTGAAGTCACATCCAGATCAAGCAGTAGATGTCGGGGGAAGGGATGACTCACTTTTTGGGCAAGGCTGAAGCTTCGTTGAGAACGGTTAGAGCAGCTTGAACCATGGCAATGGGTGTGGCCACATATCCAGCCTCTGAATAACAGAAAATTAAACAAGCATTAGAATTTGATAGCAAAAGAAGGCCAGAGTGGCTAACTAGGTTAATTTGTCTCACTAGTATTCATCTCACTCCACAGCATTGTTGCCATTTTTCTGGTTTCAAGTGTTTTTAGAATCTGCTGCATGCAGATTACAAAAAACAGCAACCAACAAGCCTTTGTTTGATTTAGGGGATAAAATTATCTTTGTTTTCACCTTTTGCCACATCAAAGACATAATCTTGTGTCAGACTAGGATTTTTAATATGACATTACCCGGTCCTTGAACCCGTGTGCGGATCTTGGCGTTAGGTTTTCCCTGGGAGGGGTCCTGTCCCTCTGTGTAGCCTTCTCCATAGAAGGTAAACTGGAAGGATGAAGACTCCATCTAAAGCATGCCAGAAAACAGAGCATATTCTTATTAGCAGGCAGACCTATTTTAACATGTTTTATTTTCACTTGCATTTAAGATTAAGTGTCGAGTCTGCAAGCCTCACACTTTTTGTTCTGTCAACACATTACCTGCTTCCTAGTTGGTCCAGCCTTCGAGAAGAATCCGAAGGAGAAGAACTCTGGGTGCTGAAGACAAAACAAACATGAGTGTCACAGCATTTCCAAACACACGTTACCTGTTACAGTGTACTGTACAGTTAGAGTCAGTTGATAATACAAAATGCATTAAGTCAACTTTTATGCTCGTTTACCTTGATGAGCAGATTCCGTCCAAAACTGAACTTGACTAAGAACCAGAACATGATACCAGCAAACATCATTTTGATGATGTTTCCAATACCTCCTACTCCTGCATATGCTCCATACTGGACCTGAAGTGTTGATGACAAGAAGCAGTGAAATACAAGCTGCATAAATTTTCATCTGAAAAACAAGACTGTTAAGGACGAGCTCCTGAACACTGGCTCTTCATTTAACAACTGAAGTCCAAAACAACACACACAAGACCCAGAAAAGCCTCACGCATTTTCAGATTTTCCTTATTTAGTCACCAATATTTGAAAACCTTTCTGTTTAGTTTAGTATCAGAATGAATTTTACAAGTGAATCAGTAGCAGAAATTTAACACAAGTACAGTGTGTGTAAAGAGGACCAGGGATGAAAAAAATTAAATAAAAACAAAAGCAAAAAAACAAAAGAGATATTATAAGAAACTAACTAATAAATAAATAAAAGACTGACCGGAGTCTCTTGATATTCCTCCACCAGGAATCGCTGTGTTCTCTTCACAACAGAGGGATCAGAACCCATGAAGGGCACTGAGTATTGCTGGATCTCATTACTGAAGAACAACGCTCCCCTACAAATGCACGCATTTCAGTGATTACACAAAAATATGTATGGGGCAAACTGCAGTGCATGCTCTACAGCAGAATTTATAAAAGTGTAAAAATGCAGTAGTATCCTGCATGTAAAAATATAATTACCTCCACCAAGGAGGTTATGTTTTTGGTAGCATTTGTATGCATGCACGTGTATGTAAACACGATAGTTAAAAAAACTTTTCAACGAATTCTGATAAAACTTTGTAGGGGTGTAGAGTGGGGTCATGTTAAAAATGCATTAACATTTGGCTTACATCCACCAAGGCCTTCAAGGTCAACTTACTTAATTGTTGGTCAAAAATTGACAAAAAGCCATGTAACTTAGAAGCTAAGATTTTTACAAGTTTGGTGTGTATTGTCAACATATAGAAAATATTGGATAAAGCTTTAAAATATCATCTCACATTTGACCTCTGACCTCACTTTTACATCTGCCTTTCTTTCAAGTTGACCCCCAAAACATCTATCTTTAAAGAATGCATTATCAAGAGAAAGAATAAGCTGTCTAGTTAATCAAAAATGTACTGTTGTATAATATTATATAATAAGTTCAAGTTATTCATTTCCAGTTATTTACAAATCAATAATCATCAGCCAAGACCTAAACATCTGTCATCCTACCATTATCTGTTTTTTACTGCACCACAAATGATAAACTATAAAGTTTAAAAAGAACAAAGAAGGCATTACTGCCCTGTGTACCTGCGTTTAAGCTTTGAGCCAACCATAGGGAGAGGTTTGTGATTAAACTTCCTCCTAAGACCCTGAAGCTTCTGGCTGTCAGCATAACCGTAGATGGCCGACTGCCATGTGCCATCATGGATACACCCGCCCTGTCACAGGAAGACAGAAACACACATATGCAAAGGGGGAAAATATGAAGATCATAAATACTTATGTAATTAGCTGTGAATATAAAATAGCTACAAGAGCACCGCTGAGTGGTGCCAGCACACAACAGGGGAAAGAGGGAGGGGTGAGGGTCAAAGTGATGTTATAATAAAGATTAGTCTGGCTTGAACAGTATGTGTCTATGGAGTAAATTTTAACATTTTAGGTCACATCGTTTGAGTTATGGCCAACATTAAAGTTTTTTGGAATAGATGCTGACGCCAAGACTGTGACAATAGCACAATGTTTTCTTCAAAACAGCCAGGCTAAAGAAAAATAAGTATGAGGATCAGAGGAGAAGAAGTGTGTAATCAAGCTTAAACAACAAGCTGGTTCACTGATACATACGTCAGCTCCTGCGCTGACATTCAGGAAGCTCTCCACTGCAGTCAGCGTACCTATGGATAAACAAATATGCAAGTTTGGGAGACCTTTATGACAGTGAACACCAATTTGAATTATATTGTGTAAATGTGCATGTATATTCAATATGTAGACTGTTTGTGTCAATATGTGCACACCCTTGAACTGGTCTCTGGTGTAGAGGACCCCCATGTCTGCAGGAATGGAGTCAAATCCACAGCTCCCAATGATGTACACTCCATTTTCAGCTGCCTGGTTGTTGTAGTTCAACTGCATGCCCTCCAGAAACTACACAATGCGAGACAGAAGAGCGCGCACACACACACACACACACACACGTTAAAAGAGCTAAAATTAGCTGGTAGGAAATACATAAACAATAACTGCAGTCTTCTCTGTGAGTCAAATACAAAAAAAACACTACGTTCTAAATTTTTAAGCTGGGTTGTCCTGACATGTTGAAGGTAGACTGATATTTTGCATAGCTTTCATATAACCTTTTGGAAACAAGAAACGGTCTGGAAACAGACACCAAAATGGTGTCAGTGTTTCAGTAAGACTTAGTGTATCACGCACGAGCGCCTGACAATGAGGCAACAGCTGCTGTCACGGGGCCGAGTGAGAAATAATGTTGCCTAACAAACTGCAGCATCAAACTCAGCACATATCCCAATTATTTCCAAACAAAAACAATTTCAAAGCTGAATGTTAGAACCTCGACAGGACCCACAGGCACAGTTCTAAACAACGCTAATCTGTGCGTGTGAGTGGGAATGACAGAAGTAGCAGAAATGCTTAGCAAAAGGACTACTACCAAGAAATCTTTAATTCTGTGTTGTTTAAGCAAAAATATGGTAAATATGTTTCAGTTCAGACTTTGAAGGAAACACACCCATACATTACAATACTGTACATACCTGAGGCTCTCCACTGATGTCGATATGGTGTGCTCCATTTTCCACACAGGCTTTGACCACCTGCTCGCCATAGAATCTGTACTATAGACACAGACTAATTAATTCATTCATAACTTTTTACATTATTTCATTTTTTGCCCTTTTGTCTTAATTTCTCAATTAGGATTTTAAAAAAATTGGGCACTTTTCCCATTGCTAAATACAACACACTTAATTGATACCAGTATCTATGGTCACCTTATAGTCATCTCCTTTTCTGCCCCAAACATGTGGCAGAGGGACGCAGAATGAAATGATCCCTCACTGGTTTCCACAGAAAAAAAACTCTGCAGCAAATCTTGTTGAACTTGTATATTTTGCTGCCGATTGTTGCACACCAATTATTATGTATAGCTACAAAATTTAATACAAATACAACAGCTATGTCAAGAATACTGCATTTGCAGAGCTTATGGTGTGAAGTTTGTGTTATGAAAGTTATGGACTGACCAGACCACTGCACCATTTACTGGACAGGCAGCAACAATGTCTCCAACATCTATTTTAACTCAAGAACAAAAAACAGAAAATATTTCCTGCCTCAAACCACAATATCTGTGTTTGTTAGATTTGGCATATTACCCTCCGTAATGTATTATATTTACATTTTTGATTTACCGAGCTCTTAATCTCTATTTAAGTGAATTATTATTTTGTGATCGGTTTTAAATCAAGCTAGGTGGGTTTTCATGTTGAGGCTGCTGTAATACACTGATTTCTCATCTTTGGGGGAAAATTTTCTTATCTAATCTTATGTATCCAAAGAATTCTTGCTGTTCTGTGCACATTTAAAATAATTTTCATTTGGTTGATATTCTGTGCAAAGTTTATTAAACTACAAAGACCAACTTGCAGAACAAGTTCACCTCTTTCAAACTAGCACTTCCAGTTCCTGCTCCTGAGAACTGGAACAGGAAAAGCGGTGCAGGTAAACATGTGTTTTGGATTCACTGCTCATTTGGGAAAAGCTAGCTAGGGGAGAAAATGGAAGAAAAACTGTGTGCTAGCAGAGTGCTGCTGTAACAGTTGTGGAAGAATCTGATTTGAAACAAACCTGAATGACGCACAGGATGCAACTCAGCGGTACTGGAAACCCACTCTTCATTCTGACTTTAACACAATACACGCTATTGTATGCTGCAAGTCAGTAGCCTTCATTGTGTCAATGAAAGCAGAAAT
Source organism: Bujurquina vittata (assembly GCA_015106715.1). Lineage (NCBI taxonomy): Eukaryota > Metazoa > Chordata > Actinopteri > Cichliformes > Cichlidae > Bujurquina > Bujurquina vittata. The sequence continues at coordinate 11,830 of VUQK01005079.1, read as the reverse complement.
GAAGGATGCTCTGTGTGTGCATGTGGGTGTGTGTATGTGTATGTATGTGTGTGAGAGAAAGAAAGAATGAAAGATGGGTGTGATATCCTATACTTATGCCAAAGCAAGGTGCCAGCATTCTAATCTTGGCAGGCTATATGAGGAAAAACTAGTTTATGTTGTGAGATGGTGCAGGTTCTGTGTGTTAAAAATCCAAACACAGACTTCTGGGGAATTGTCTACTTACAGGCCCCACACAGTTGAGAACAATCACAGCCTGTTTGCACATGGCTGCAAGGGAGTCTGGTTCCCCTACATCTGCGACGATGATGTCCACCTCTGTCCTTAGCTCGGGCTTACCTGCACACACAAAGATCAGTGTTCATAGTTTACATAAATAACATGAGCCCATTCTGTCTCTGTCATTTGATTATATTAAAGTCCACTGAATGTGTCTGGCAGCATATTCAGTGTCAGTGCTATCTGTTATCTACTGTTATCCAAGCAAAGATGCAAAGCAGATCATTTATTTTGCCTGTTTAAACATTTTCTGCCATATATACTGTGAAGGTTATACAAAACCATGTTAAACATGGTTTCAAATAATGATGTTGGTGAGCCAAAAGCTCTGGCTTCAGACTGCTAAAAGCAATCTATTTCTATTTTTTCTACTCTTTGATCTGCACGATGTCAGTGAGAGGGGCCTTAATATGGGAATCTCAGGCCCACACCTATGGCAGCAGCCCCAGCCACCTGCTGTTCAGACCTCAGGGACATAAACATAGGAAAGGTGGCTTAACCTCCTAAGACCCTGAGTCCTCATATGGGGACATTACATTCTGGCTTGGCTGCACCTTATTCTTCATTCTGCTAAATATTACACACTTTGTTAAGCCATGTTGACTTTGTTGTGTTATGCTGTAAAAACAAACCCACTGTCCCCATCTGAGAACTTTTTTTTAAACAAAATTAACAAAATACAACTTCCTATTTGAAGATGAAGCTTAGATTTAAATGAAGATCAGGTCCATCTAATCACAAATATCTAGAAGAAATTAAAAATGCATCACAAACAGCAGCTCAGGTCTCAGGAGGGTTAAAGGCAGAAGAAGTAAAATGAACTGCATATGGGCCAGAACAGGGAAAAGGATCATTTTGAACTGTGAATCAGGAAAAGCCACTCTATTAAAGTCTGAGAACATGAAGATGTAAATTAGCAAAACAGGCAAAAGATGAAGCCAGTCTCCTATAGCAATACGAAAAATTTTGTCCTGATTAGACTGGCCTGGTCCAATGACTATAAAAGCCCTTAAGCCATTTAATTTTCAAAGAGGGACACATCAGTAGGTCTATTGAGAATGAAGATGAAAAATATCACTGATGTGTGAAACATACTGGCTTGTTGTTTTTGACTTTTAACCATGGACATGTATGGACATGTGAATATGCAAGAACTCTGTACACAAAGTGAAAACAAAGAAGGCATAATATAGTTTAAATTAATGCAGATGATGCACATGCTGGAAGAAATATCTTGGATAACTAAGACCTCAAACAGCATGAGCAGTTTTAAAATGTGCTGCTGTAATTATACAAAGCCCGTAGAAGAAAAGAAGACAAATACGCAAGTCATCGTCAGTGCTCACAGAGTGGCTCAACTAGCCATGTGCTGTTGTGGATGGGGATAGTACAGTGAACTGGTATGTTCCATCAGCTGTTGTACACTCCCTGAAGAGAAAGCCAAAGAGGACTGGACAAAAGAATAACTGTCTAATCCTCTGGAAACTTGCATTACTATAATAACAACAGAATAACTCCCTGGTCTTCAGCAAGTGATGGACTCAAATATCCATGTTTAGAGCGTTGCATAGATACAAATCATCAGCCTGGAAACTTAGTGCTGGTCTAAATATATTTAGTATATGGGTCAATATCACTATAAAGTGCCTTTTGGTGTCCTCATCAGAATCAATAAATTATCAACATGTTAGAAAATAATGAAAAATTAGGTGTTATTACAAATATGGATACACTGACACAGAAATCAGTAGAAGGACAAGTTTCTTAAAATGAATTTCACTAAATTTATGCCATTTTCTTTGGTTGAATGCATCCGCTTTTGCTGAGTTCCACACGCTGGTCTGCTCCTTTCAAGCAGTGTAATGAGGCAGCAAATGGCACAAAATGAAAATAGTTTTTAAATGTGCTTATTTTCTTACCAAATTCTTGGGTAAAACAAAACATTGATTTTTTTTATCTCTATTTTTATTATTTTATTTTGCATTTTGTACATGTCCCTAAAATTAGTATCCACCCTGTCATCACAAGGAAATTGCAGTTTTTTACAAATGAAATCAGTAACATCAGCACCCCAAATCTCTCTTTCTTCAATGGAGGTTGAAACAACTGCTGCAACGAGAAAAAGCATTTCCTGAAGAAAATGCTACTGTGAATGCGTGCAGCTGAAAGATTGGAGCTGAAATGCTAAGAAATGCTTTGAGCCACTCACATGCTCCACAAATCACTTTGAAGTATCATCAGCCAATCAGAATGCCCCTACACGCTTTGATCTGCCAACTCAAAATGCAGGCACTGTGGCAGAGCCCTGTTGAATTTGCCTGGACACACCTGTCGAACAAATGCTTCTAAATCAGAATCCGTAACTCCTATCAAAATAATTTTTGAACTGTGACAAGGACCGGCTCTAAACAGTGGTGTCATTTTTATTTTCCTGTGTTCACAAATGAAGTCACGGGAACGGTTTCAAAATGGGGCTCGTTTTAGGTTTTGAGAAAATCCTCTCGAAAATTACTATAGGGGCGGATGGAAAAAACGGGCTATAATAAATAATAAGAAGAAAACAGAATAAAGATACAACTATACTGTGAATGCTTCACTGCATTCACAGTAATAATAAAAATAAAGATGCAACAACAATACTGTGAATGGCATTCCGCATTCACAGAACTACAGTGTGTAGCTACACTTATATTTCCTAATTTCCATGTCATTATGTTTGTAGTTAGATGTTGTCATGTCCACTCTGTCAGAGCAAAGCTGATTAATAGAAAATATTTTTAGAAATTCAAAATATATTTTGAAAGCAGCATGTGGTCTCCTTCAACAACCAATAACTTTGCTAGCTGAAGGTCCACCATGCGCTTCTTAAATGCCAACTTAAAATGTCCACCCTGTCATTATCACCCCATCACCAAACCCTGCATGTGCCCATATTTTATGATGTGCTCATTCTTTATCTTCTTGCAGTAAATTCATAAAGTGTGGGAGCTTGACCAACATGCATTTACAACAGCCTAAGGTCAATTTGATACAATGGATATGAAATCTGTTGGGAAACTAACTTTTTGTGGGACAAATGATGCCCCAAAGGCATTTTTTGGTGATAATGACCCATAAATCACTTGTTCACTTGTCCCACACTGCATTTTTTACTGTATTCCTGTAAATTATATTTCTATTTATGTTTGCTGACTGCAGGAAAAATGGCAGATTTTTCTGTTTTGATTAATTAATTAAACTGAAACTCTTTTACTTTTGATTTCTTTGCTTGGCAAAATAAGACATTCATTTAGACACTAAACTAATCACATGACGCATTCCTAGTTTCTTCCTCTGAAGGAATCAAATTCAACCATTTCTGCTGAAATGCATTTTAAAATAAGGTTTATTTGGATGATTGTGCTTTAACAAGCAGAAATGTGAACAATTTATAGCTTCAAATTTCAGCTAGGGATAGAACGACTTCATAAACACTCTAATTTCATTATTTATTTGCCAGCTGATTTAACCAAGTAACTAAATGTAGACAGTGATTATATATTTTAATCTTTAACTGAGTAAAATATTTATCAGTCATGCATTTACAATGGAAGAAGAATTATTAGGGATTGGCGTTCTGTTGCAACATCAGCTTTATTGTACTTTGGAGCTTAGATTTGAGGGTCAAAGTCATACCAAGCTTATTACTATCAGTGAGCTCAAATTTCCTTTAATTTGCTCAATTTAGACAAAAGATAAAAGCCTGATTAACGGCTTTTTAAAAGGATAGCCAAACCTGTTTCAAGAATCCATGTAGAAAATTATTTAATAATACAAAACTACAGAACACAAACATGGTTTCATTTTGCATTTTCATTTCCTTTAACTAAAATGTTTTCAACATGTTATACTACCTTTTAGTAACTATCTGCTTGTATATGCACAGCTCATGGACTTATTCAAATACATACTGAGGACTCCGGCGGCCTGCTCCAGAACTTTTTCCAGCTTCTGTTTGCTCCTGCCGGCCACGGCCCATTTCAAATTCCCCTTCGGACCCTCGGACACCGTCCGGGCCACCTCCTCCACCACGAACTGGCCGGTGAATCCGGAGGCTCCGAAGATAACAAGGTGGTACGGCCTGCTTGAAGACGTTTCCACACGCGCCATAGTGACAGCAGAGAGGCTGGAGAAGCTTGTACAGACACCTTCAACCCTCTCAGCAGGATCCTAGATCCAATCTGACAGCCTCACAGGTTGCGTGCGCTTTTACGGCGCTGCTATGTCTACTTCCGTAGCACAATAATATGCTAATATGCTAACAGATATCGACAGCAGTGGCAGTTTTTAGCTACCTAAACAATTCCGTGCAAAAAATGTGTTATATTAAATTATATTTAGGATAAATTTTATACCCTCTCAAATATAAGTGACTTATATCTTGCTTGTTTTTTAAGCGTTTGTATACTAGCCATATTAGGCCGACTACTTCTCGAGTTATGATTGGCCCAGGCAGTTGTCGCCTGTTAGTGACGACAGTAGCTGCTTCTCTTCACTACCACGAGTGTTGCAAAAACAACGCACGTAGGGTCATGTCAGGATGCGGTGGGTTCAATGTCACAGAGGTTTTCCAGCGAGAAGATAGACGAGAATAAACTTTAAAGCTTGGATGCCATCAGATTTGAAAGAAGTGCTGGATAATCTGCAGTGAGGTATGTTCGCGTCTTTCACCATTACTTAACTGTTTGGTGTTTTTAGCTTTAGGAGAAGTTAGCGCACTGCTAGTGCTAACTGTTGGCTAACAACTTTGGTTTATATTAGTGTCTCGGGTTCAGGTTATTTTATGCCTCTTTGGCAATCAAATGATCAAATAAAGTGCGAGCTTTCCTGTGGGCTCTACGGTGAGGTTGATAACATTAAGTCAAAGTCAGCATGTGTTACTATGCTTTTGCAAAACCACCCACGTGCTAACAAAAGAGATTGTTCTCACATGGGTACACGAGTGTTTGCCAGGGTGCTAAATGTTAAATTTAACTGTACAATATTGCCTTCACAGGCATATAAACTTGAGTGCCATCCCATTTTTAAACCGTATGGATTAATATGATGCCGGCCCACCCTTTGAAGCTGTAACAGTTTCAACTCTTCTGGGAAGGCTTTCCATAGGGTTTAGGAATATTTATGTTTATGAGAATTTTTGACCATTCTTCCAGAAGCGCATTTGTGAGGTCAGACTCTGAAAGCCTGGCTCGCTGCTCTAATTCATCCCAAAGGTGCCCTATTAGTTTGGGGTTAGGATTCTGTGCAGGCTAGTCAAGTTCTTTCACACCAAACTCGCTCATATATGTCTTTATTGACCTTGCTCTGTACATTGATGCGCAGTCATATTGGAACAGGAAGGGGCCATCCCCAAACTGTTCCCACAAAATTGTCCAAAATGTCTTGGTATGCTGAAGCATTAGGAGTTCCTTTCACTGGAAGCAAGGGGCGAGCACAGCTGTTGAAAATAACCCCACACCATAGTCATTTAATTTTGATGTTTCGTTTTTTTTTTAACTTTTATTTTTACTAGGTAAAATGCTTGAGAACCAGTTCTCCTTTACAAACCTGTGCTTGGTGATGTAAGGCTTGGCAATGGAAGCCCATTCCATGAAGCTCTCTATGCACTGTTTTTGACCCAATCTGATGGTCACATGAAGTTTGGAGTTCTGTAGCACCAAATCCGCCTTCAAAAAGTTTTTCCCTCCTCATTGACAACTCCACAATTTTTCCATCCCTGTCAGGTTAAGAGTCAGTAATGTCAAGAATCAGTAATGTCGCTCAGTCTTCATGCTTCCATCTGTCACACCCAGTAGTACCACCGTCCTCGTTCAAACCTTGGTTACGTCCTACGTCGATTACTGCAGTTCCCTTCTCTTTAGTCATCCCCTTGAGTGCATCAATAGACTTCCTTTAGTCCAGAACTCCCTCTATTTGTCACATCACACCTACATCAACAAACCCATTTGCGCTCTCAGGTTGTCTTCTTTCCACAAGCTCGTAGGTTTGTTATTAACATTGGTAGGGATGTGAGTCTAATGATGTTACACCACTAATTACACCTGCAGAGCAAATGTTGGTACAGACATACCTGCCGTCATTTTATATTGGTGGGAACATTTCTCTACCATCCCTAGTTAATTATAGCCCTTGCTTATCTCTGCCAATATAAAAAAATTGGCAGGGATATAACGGACATTATTTGATATTGTTTCTACACCCCTGTCTTTCCATCTCACTGTCCTTTCTGCCTGTTTGACTACCACGGGGTCTAGAGCCTTCAGTTGCTCTGCTCCTTGCGTCTGGAATTCCCACTCACCACAGACATCTGAAGCAATGACCATCTTGCCCCTTTGAAATCCTGTCTCAAAACGCACCTCTTTAAACTGGTGCACTCGCTCTTACTGTTGTCCACCTGTCATGAATCCTCTGTTATTAATAAAATTTTCTATATTTTAAACTTGTTTTCTTGACTTAATTGACATTTTCTTGGTTATTCTTATTTTTTTTAACTCTTCCATGTATGATAACCTTGAGTGTTTTGAATGGCACCTAAAATAAAATGTATTATTATTGTTATTGATAATATTGTGTGCAATTATTGTCATTGTGATTCTTTTTTCTTTCTGGGCAGTAACCTCTCAGAGTGGAATTCATTCTCTCCCCCTCCTTCTCTTGCAGCCATATATCCACCATGTCCACCCAGATTTGTAGAGTGGTGGAGCTGATGTTGCGCTCTTCTTGCTGGCACACTGTCAGAGGTCAGACCTGTTTGCGCAAGGCAGTGTTGACCCCAGTGGCTCCCTCTAGCTTGTGTGCTCCAGGTGCTTCTGTCCTTCCAAGGAGGGCCTACAGTCTGGACTCCCTGTCTTTGGGTCCTGGTCGGCCGTCACTTGGTCCAAATTCCCAACAACCTCGTGCAGAGAGGACATCCCCCTCATCTGCACTCACACAAAGGAATCTGTCAGCTGTAGCTCTACAGGTAGACAATTTATTTAAATATTGATTGATTTGAGAGAATAGCCATATACTACATTTCACTTGCATGTATTTATGTGTAGACTTTTTCTCAATGGGATGTGTAATAAAATATAAAAAATAGAGAGAGAAATTTCTGCCTTTCAAGGTAAATTGGTGCACTGGCAAATGTTGTGTAGCATTTATAATCATTACAAGGTATTTGTTACTTTGAACCAGAATCTTCCTCCAGCTCCCCTAGAACTTTATTGTGGGCTAACAGGCTTACAAGCGATACTATATCTAGCATAGTTGTGGTCTATGATCAGCTTTATTTTCACCACTATTATCTTACAGTTTTTACATTCCTTTACTGTAAGATAAATCTGCACTAGACCTGCATATTTTCCTCTGTTTGAGGTTGATGTAGATTTGTAAGGTTACTTGATCAACGTGATGTGTGCAGAAAAAAATCTGTGCACTCACTGAAAATGAAAGAGATAAAATTTGGAAAACAAATGAACTTTTTTAGTGTAATTTGAGCCTTTTCACTTACTGTGCCTGTTGACTCTTTGTGTACATTTATGTTTTACAGGGCCAGCGCCGTCCTCTGTGCCAGTATGACTTCCTAGACCTCGGGGAGATAGAAGAGAATGTACGACGTGCTCAGGCATGTAAAAAAATCAGGCACTTCATAGTGGACCCTGACCTGGCTAATCTGGTAGCACAGCATCTAGGACCTGATCTACAAGATGCTAAAACTGTTATCTTTGAATGTAACCCAGGTATGTATTTATCGGCTCAGTGCTGAGCAGTATTCTTTCAACTCTGCACAGACATTGACAAACCTTTTTTTTGTTTGTTTTTTTAACTAGAGTGGTGCAATGAAAATTTGTAATATATTATTCTTATTATTGATGGGGTGCGTTTGTGTTTGTCTGTTTCAGGTCCTGGGGTATTAACCAGGACACTGTTAAATGCTGGAGCTCAGAGAGTTGTCGCTCTTGAGGGTGATAGGTCCTTTCTACGTGACCTACAGGTAACCTAAATATCCCTAATCATCAGACTGCTTTTTGTTAAATTTTTAAGTGTAGTATTTTATGTCACCAGGTATTTTGCTTTGATATACAAGTTACCCTAATAAATGTTTCTCTTTGTAGGAGCTAGAAAGCCGTCTTGATGGCCAGCTGGAAGTAGTTCACTGTGACTACTTTAAACTAGACCCCATTGGTCCCGGCAACGTGAAACCCCCAGCTATGTTCACCGATAAGCTCTTCACTGACCTGGGAATCTCAGACTCTGCTTGGACTGATGGTGAGAAAGGAAGGGTTTTTTTGTCCTTCAGTCCTGTTTACAAATACCCCAGTTTTACCCCTGTTCTCAGCAGTGCCGTGAATCCTAATCAGTACACACATACCTCAAATATTTCATAACTGGAACTTTTCCAGCAACTCCCAAGCTTCAAAAGTTTTTGTGTGTGAGTTTGCTGGCACTTATTTCATAGTTTGGGCTTTAAAGGGTTAAAGTGTGTCTTATGGTGATATATTCTTGGGTGCCTTTCTTTAGACATCCCAGTGAAGGTGGTGGGAATCCTGCCGCAGCGCAATGAGCGTGGCACGCTGCTGAAGATGGTTTACGCTTTGTTTGAGCGGCTGTCTGTCTACAGATACGGAAGAATAGAGCTCAACTTCTTCATAAGCGAGAAGGAATACCTGGTAAATGAACAAGAGTTTTTTTTTAACCTGTGTAGAAATATCCGTGAGTATAAACTGTATGTATTTTCATCTCAATGAGGATGCTGACAAAACAACCTGTAGTAGAGACTCGTGTCTGGTGACTCACGAATCATTAATCTGATTTTCTTTGATCCTTGTGTAAAATATCGAACATGCTTCTTTCTCCATCAGAAACTGGCCGCACGTCCTGGTGAAATGATGTACTACAGAGCATTTGGCGTCCTCTGGCAGATGGCCTGTGAGATTGAACTACTGCACAAGGTACAGCATGAGGGACAGTGGCAAAAATATTTTTTTTAAAAGTAAAAGCAGGTTACAATCACAGCTTATCGACTCCAATGAGGTTTCTACACATTTTCAACATAACAAGAAATCTTTCATAAAGAGTTTTGTGGTTGTCAGCTTTTCACTTTTGTCTGTACAGGAGCCGTGGGAGTCATTTGTGGTGTCATCAAGACAGGTTGTACCTAACTATAAAGGCAGGGTAAGGAAGGGAATAGGCTCAATAACCACAATTGGTTAAACTCGACTGAATTGTCTATTGTCTAAACATTTCCCTTTGTCCTCCCCTCAGCTTCCAAATGATAACCTGTGCCTGGTGCGCCTGCGTCCACGGGCAGACCTGTTCTCTGGAGGACTGACTCCCTGTAATGCGTCAACTCTGCTGATGATGGTCAAACAGTGTTTGGCAAAGAGGAAGGTCAAGCTCATTGATAGGCTCAAGTAAGCAGTGCACACATCTGAGCTGATGAGCTTAAATAGGCAAAATGTTGCACACATTGAAACGAGTTTCCATCTGAAGAAAAAAATAGTGGACAGAATCTGTGGGCTGCATCTGCCAATCATTGGTGAATTTCTTGTGGTAGTTACGTAGTAGCTACAACTTTTGGCCGAGCAAATTTTTGCCACAGCACCAGTCTTTAGTTGGTGGAAATGCATGGACCTGGTTCTAATTTGGGCTCTGGCACCATGTTGGCAGAAAAGGGGTACAACTGCATCCATGATCTAGTCA
>VUQK01005078.1:6582-19493 GCA_015106715.1 Bujurquina vittata | reverse complement strand
TAATTACGATAAAAATTATGTCAAGGTTTTTTTTTTTTTTTTTTGCATTTAAAAATACACAAAGATTAAATTAGTTATAAATGTTTGTGCTGAGTCATTGCGCTATGCCACAAAGGTGAAAAAATTCAGGTCACTTGAGTAGAAGAAGCACCAGACAATCCTTACAAAAATGTTTTGTTTCGCTTTAACATAATAGCAACTGCAGTGCTGACAGCTTTCAGCCAGTCTGAAATGTTGTCATACCGAAGATGGGTCCAGAATCATGGATGTGAGGATTAGCTGGTTTGGGTTTTAATCAGCAGCTTGTTCTAAATTGAGGAGAAATTCAAAAGTCTGTTGCTAGCAAAAAAAATTTTTTGTTTGTACTTGTGACTATTATGACTGTAAATGCTTCATTGCATCATTGTTATAATTATGCATCATCATTTGAGCAGCATGTAATGTTGTATTTGGTCAAATATTTGGAATTTGAGTCCTCCAGTCCTCCAGTTATTTAGTTTGGTTGAGTAAACGTACCCCTCTTTGTCACAGTATTAAAAAATACATCAGCAGCAAAAAGTAACTGTAAATGCAGACATGTTAGAAATGCACTAAAGTACAAAAACCTGGCAGATCTTATTTAAAGACACACATGGAAGGAAAAAAAATTCAAATATGAGCAATACAAGTGGATACTTCTGCTTGTGGTCCAAGAAGTCAAATTTTGGCCTTGTAATCCAGACCATTAAAGGTCACTGTGTGTCCTCGGGGTCCACACAGTAAGTTAAATATTTCAGACAAAAATAAGTCATTTTTTTCCATAGTTTATCTCCAGACAATAGCAGAAATACCTGGACTCTTTATTTTACTTAGAACATCTGCTGTGGTTAAAATAATCCGAGTGTTACATGTAAGAGGAAGAAAGGGCAGAGAGAATTGTTCCACAGTGTGAGGGATCAGCTTTTAGCTGTCCACACTCAGCAGTAAATCATCCACACATGAAACACATTCTTTGCGCAATAATTTTTATCGCATAAGGTCTCAACTTGCCATTTAATCACAGAGCTGTTTTTTGCCTTCCATTTCAAGGAAATTGGCTTTATTGTGTCTTGATTAATTCTTACAGACAGTAAGTGAATAAAAATAAATGGCGTTGGCCCGAATCTGAGGTCACATCTGGTAGTGTGTGATGCTACATGTCGACCTGGATTATGGCAGCTACAGCAGAGCGTGATAATTAGTTTGGCTCTGTTCTTATTGAAACCCCAGGGAGCAATTGATTAGCTGGTGATTGATTAGCAAAATAAAGGTGCAAGCAGATGAGATGAAGCACACAGTTCAATATGGGATGTTACTGTGAAAGGACAGAATTGTAATTGAAAAATGAGTGGAATGCCCCTGCAGTCTACTTTACTGTATGTCACTGTAGTTATTAAAGTGACATATTAAATGCATTATTAAAAATACGAATCCATGGAGTACGTGCGTTCATGCACATTTAATGTACATCTTAGTTTATCATAGATGATAAATTAACAAACATGTCTGTTTTAATACATGAGGGAGGCAGGCAAGGGCTGCAGGCCTGGCAAAAACTGTCTGTAGGCGGGGTTTTGCTTTTAAATGAAAATGGCGTTAGTAACCTCTTAGGAAGGATGTAACTTCTTGAGCAGTGGTGCCTTCTGATATCCTGTTTACTTTTGTAAAGCTGATAGCAAACTAGAACTAGTAAATTGGTTAAATTGTACCCTTCACAAGACCACCCATGTTATAAAGAAAAATTACTCTGAAACTATTTTTAACAAAAAAACTCAAATGAACAAACTGTCTCTGAAAAAATTCAAACTAAATGAAAATTACAAAATAGCAAAACTATGTAAGACTTTTACATTTTAAAACTTCCTCTAGGTTTGAAGGCAATCTGCCAGGCTTCCAAACTTCTGGAAATTTTAGATCAGTGTCCACAAACTCAGTTCCTCACAATTCATGAAGGTTTTCTGGTTTACGCTTGTGAACAGCTGTCAGTCTAAAAAAAAAAAATCCCAGTTTTTATTCAGTGGTGTACCATCGGTTTTCTCTTAATTATCAACCTCAGAAATCCTGTTTTAATGGTCTGCCTTTGTTTTTGCAGCAAATCATGAAGGATCGATGGATCAATGCAGGATTTGACGATGACGAGCTCAAGCCTTACACTGAACCAGAGCTGGACATCACAGATCAGAAGAGAATAGGTAACGCTGCTTTGACTATCAAAATCATGTAGCTGCATTTTCTTCCCTTTTTGAAGGCTAGTTTGCTTAGTCATTAAGTTTCTTAGCCAACTTTATGACCATCAGACCTGTCATAAACCCTGTTGTGTAATCAAAAGAAAAAGTGCATACCTTCTCCTTTATTACTGTAAAAGCTCAGTCTGTAATTTTTGTCAGGAGTGAGAAGACGTAAGGTGTCCAACATTAGTGGGGTTACAGCTCCACAATGCAGAGGCAGTCTCATTATTTCAGTGCTGGGAAAAAAAAAAAAGATGAAACGTGATGATGAATAAATAAACTCGAGCAGCGCTGCTGCATGCAGAGAGAAAACGAGAGAAGCCTCCCCATCATGCCCTGGATGAAAGCTCTTGCATAACCACAGCTGGGGTTGGCTGTCGGTACACATGTGTCGGTGCGAACTCCCGGTCACCCAGGAAAATGGAAAAAGAAAGCTGGAGGAGGGAGAGAGAGTGAGGTGTTGAAGTTGCTGACTAATTGCTGGCTTCTAAATAATGCGTACAAAATCTTACCTCAAATTATTGCTAAAATGGAAGACAGCACATCGTGGAGCGAATATTGTCTTACACAAGAAAATGCTTTTGAATTTTCAAAACGTGAATGTCCTCTAATTGAGCCAAAGACTTCAACAGCATAAGGAACAATAGAGGGAAAATTCCTTTTCCTCCTCATAGATGAGGGGAAAAGGAGTTTCTTAAAACTTAGAAATACTGTGCCTGGCCCAATTTTAAAGTGAACTTATTAGTTGATTGAAATTAAATCTTGAACATTTAATGCCAAAAATTCCCAGTTCTGGTTTGTCAAATGATATTATTTCTTAAATGACTGTTAAGTCAATTATGTCTTCAATAATTTATTTATTGGATTGGTGGATTATGTATGTAACAAAAGAAGACCTTACCTTTAACTGTGTTAAATTGTGATCTTTTTTCCCACTATTTTACTAAGTTTTAAATTTTTATGTGATGCATGTAAGAATTTTTTCTGTCAGCTTAAAAAGACAGCAAACACCAGCTCTCTGCTTTTATATGTTTAGTTTGAATGAATATCTGGGTTTAAACCTGATCAAATAAGAATTGCAATACAGTCTACATCTTTTCTCTTTCTCCTGGTTTTAGTGTGTTTAAATATGAAAAGCAGCGGTCTTGCAATGAGCATTATTTAAAACAAGGTCCATCGCTCATGCAGCGTGATTAACTCACAGCTAAATATCAGGAGTCACCAAAGCTCTCCTGTTCTTTTAAAGGTCCTGTCGTATCTGAATATAGCCTCACAGAACTTTTACGTAACCAACCTAACCTATGTAACCTATGTCAGAATGACTAAAAAAAAAAATAGTTCACTTTAACAGATAAATAGAGCCAGCAATGTTACGTAATTGCAACCTTTTTAGTTTGGGTATTACCAACTAAATCAGCTAAGTGTTAAAATGTCCTTTCTTCCTTCAGCAATGAGCTTTTAATCAAATGCTGCAGTCATAAACCATCTAATGAACTGAGAAGCAGAGAAGGAAGCACAAGTGTTGAGACGCACAAGTGTGAAAGTGAGAAAGATGAGACTGATCCAACGAAGGACGAGGAAAGATGGCAGTGATTCCGCCCGGTTACAGAGGCAGAGCTTGCTTCTCACTTGCTTTTCTCTCTTCCTACACATGAAACCTGGCGTTGAACTCAAGTGGCAGTTTCCAGGTGTAGTAGATGGATATATATCAAAGAAAGAATGAAGATAGGAGTTAGATTTGTCACGTTTGCCTGAGGTAATGGCTCCATGTTGGAGTGGAAACATTTAACTCAACCCAATTACAGGCAGTAAAAAAAAACAAAACAACTTAGTAAAAATAATTGCATTAGAGCACCTTTCAGGGACGCATTTACTCTTACATGATGATCAGAAAAGCGCCTGAGAGGCTTTTCTACCTCAGCAGGGAAAAATTGTGCCAGATGGGATTAATCATCTGAATTCTAGAGGAAATTTTAAACCTTACCACAAAACCAAAAACTGCAGGAGTTTGGGAATACACATGCCCTCTGATGCCTAACAGTACTTGAGTAAAGTTGTGCAATGGCAAACACTGCAGTGATGAAAATGTAAATGAACCTAAATAGGCTCAGAGTAATCATCTGCTGGGAGATGAGGGAAAATTATTGCAGTGATTTTTGTTTCAGTAACATTTTAAAAATCAATTCATAAACCCATGATGTGGCCATGGAAAGAGTCTAAAATGATGTGTTCACACCACTTCATTGTCTGGCAGCTGAGGTTGTAGTTAATTTTTGGCTAAGCCGAGTTATCGCCTGAGCTAAAAAGAGTTTGATTTTAAAAAATAAATAAATAAAAAAAATCTCCTGTCACACACAAACAGCCTGCGCTGGCAGAGTGGGTATTGGCTGGAAGTCAGACCCCATCACAGGTCACTGAGAAGCTGGTGACTCATTTCTGCACCTTGGAGACCAGCTGCTCCGTCTCTAAAGATGCAATCTCCATAAAAATGCTCTCAAACATGTTTCAGATCGTCTGCTTTCAAAAATTTATGGGCTCCACGGTGTGTAGATGGGAGCATAAAAGCCTTCATGTGACGTAGTGGGGGAACACAGTCATATTTTCTTTACTTCAGAGGATGTTACTGCGTTCCCTGTTTTTGTTTAAGTGCTACAACGAAAAGACAAGTATTCCACTAAAACCTAATGAATTATGTTGTGGGTGTTTGCGTTTTATTCCTTGAAAAATCAGATAATGATTACACAAATATTATGTTGGAGTAGTTAATGGATAGTAGGCACAGATTTCTAAATAACTGGACATGAATAACTTGAGCTTAGATAATATTACACTACAGGATGTTTTCTAAATAGGCAGCTCATTTTTTTTCTCTTGATAATACTTGCTTTATATTTTGGTTTAAACTTGAAAGAAAGGCAGATGTGAAACATAAAAGTGAGGTCAGATGTCAAATGGCACAAATACATTTTTAAAGCTGGTTGGATCTGTAGCTTCACCCGGCATGCTGTTACACATGTGTCCTGGACAGTGAGGAAGCTGTCAAAGCTACGTGCATCTTCATATTTGTATGTTTATCTGTCTCTGGAGATGAAATTTGAGCTTTATGCATTTCTTGTGTCCTCACTGCTGCACAATCATTCAGAAGGCAGTTTAAGATTAGAATCAGTTTGGGTTAAACTAAGATCAAACTACAGAGCGCCACAGCAATCTCTCCAGTGTTGACGGTGTAGGGTATGTTTTCCTAAAAGATGTCTGTAATCGATGCTCGCACAGTTTCCCAAGATGTGAAAATGAATGAAAACACAATTCTGGTATTTCAAGAAGGTCGCACTTGATAATTTGTGCAGAAAAATCAAAGTGAATTAAGTGTCAAACCAAAATGCAGTTTAAAGAACAACTAGAAGGATGCTTTCCCAGCATTCCCTCCCTGCCAGCGATGTTTATATCCAGCTACCTTTCAAGACCAGCTTCTCTCTGGCTTTGACTGCTGTTCACTGCTATTTTCAGAGCTGCTCAAACTAAAGAGCACGTTGGATTTTTTTTTTTCCCCTTGGCAGATTACACACACCTTGACTGCTCTAGTGTTGGTGACGAGCACATGCTGTGGTTTGGAATTCAAAAGTAGTCTGGGTTTAACTTTGGGATTAGACATTCAGATAAGATTTGTTGCGAGTACAAATGTGTGCAGGGTCAATTGGTAACTGCATATGCTCTCCAGTCCTCACCAAAACCTTTCCAGCGTTGCTCTGCTTGCAATTGATCAAAAGGCAAACCAGGAAAGCAGGGAATCGATTACCCAAAGCCGACACCCACGTCTTCTGTTGTAGCTGTGTGCGATCACAATTTAAATCACTGAGCTTCACAACAATCTCCCCTGTTTTCTGTAGCTGAGTTCACTCAATTCCTGTCTCTGCAGAGCCAGAGACCTAAGAAAATGGACCCTAACGTGAGGCTATAAACCTGCACAACTCATTCCCCTGAATCAACACACAACCGATCTTAATTAACCAGTCATCTGCACTGAGATTATTGAATGCAGATTCCTGTGCAGAGCATAATTTCCATTAGCGTTCTGAAAGACAGTTGTTAAATTGAGCCTTTTGGTACTGTTTTTGAGCAGATGTGATGGTGGGAATGGGCTACAACTTGGAGGAGATCCAGGACTCTCTGGCCAAGATGAAGTATGATGAGATCACAGCCACCTACCTGCTCCTGGGCAGGAAGGCCTCTGAGGTACAAACATAACAAATGTCCTACTTTATCACAGTAGATCAGCTGCTGTTGGGTTGTAAACCATACGACTGCAGAATCTAACAGAATTTGACATTTGGGGAAGTCTGTCAGACCGTCACTTCATGTAAATCCCCTCCAAGCTTAGCACCGTTCATGGGGGCTTGGTTCTGATATAAATAAAGGTGCAGGAGTTGAAACGAGATTTTTCTATAGTGGGTCTGCAGTAGCCATTTCATGCCCTTAGCTCACAAATGAAAGCTTTCTCAATCATCTCACAGCAATCCTTTTCATCACACATCAGTGACCATATAACATGCCCTAGATTTTAAGCGTGCTTTTGACTTGCTACAAATCACATTCGCAATATTGTCAATCTGTAATTGAAATTTTTTGTATGATCTGCACGTGTCCTTTGACCTTCAGCTGGAGCCCAGCGAGTCGGCCTCCAGTAGCAACTTGTCTCTGGCCAAACCGAGGCCCAGTAGTGAGCTCAACGGCCAGTCGCCTTCACACCTCAAAGTCCAGAGGAGCGTCTCCTCCAA
The DNA here is from genome assembly GCA_015106715.1 of Bujurquina vittata. NCBI lineage: Eukaryota > Metazoa > Chordata > Actinopteri > Cichliformes > Cichlidae > Bujurquina > Bujurquina vittata. Next base: position 12,472 of record VUQK01005078.1, on the reverse strand, counting down.
CCACAAACAAAGGCGTTACAGTGAGCAAGGTGAGCAGTCCACATCTTGTTGTGTTTTTTGGGGTTTTTTTGGGGGTTTTTTTTCCCTTTGATTAAGTGAATGTGGCAACACTGCTTTGGCAGTCATCATCTTAGGTTTCCTTTTAGTGTCATTGCAGAGTTACATGAAAAGGAAAACACTTAAACCTGTCAGTTGCTTGTTTTCAGATTGCTAAAAGTAGTCAAATTAAAGCACATGGTCACATGGTGGAGGCACTTTAGCAAGTACATTTATGGAATTTAAGATGGCTACATTTCATCTAGTAAATGGTGAATCCTGACTCAAGGCCACCATGGATTAAATCTTCTTTGTATAAAAAAAAACTTAATGTGATTATGATTATGCTATGAATTTTAACTATAATTATATCAGACACTCAGATTTGTTGTTTTTCTAAATGGAGGTCATCCTGTTTTAGATAAAAATCATTTAAATGTTTTTTTTCTCTTGCCACAGTTACAGACAGTATTCTGGAGTCAGCTCTCATACATTAGTCTGTTTTTTTTTTTTAATTTTTAATTTTTTCATTTCTATAGTCGGTCAGAACGTCCCTCCAGGGATGGCTCATCCAAAGAGGAGTCAGACCACCACTGCAGAGAACAGCGTGAAAGAGGAAGGTGGAGTCCCGCTCCGTAAACCCAGCATCCCAGGGAACCGTGGTGCGCCACCCTCCAGCCCTCTGCAGGGCAATGCCAACAACCCCAACAAGGCTGACATCCCTGACCGCAGGAAAGGAGCCACCACCGGCCCTAGCGTAAGTGTTTTAGCAGCTGGCTTAGTTAGCAAATTAAAATTTGAACTTTGAGTAGGCTCTGTCTGTTTTGATGTGACAGTTTTTTGAGACACATCAGTGTCTGTATCGTGGTGTTGGAGAAAATGTCCAGATTTTGTAGTAGTTCAGATTTTGGCAAGAAAGAATGTGTGGAATTTACACAAAGTGCCAGAGTATTGTTTTAAGACACGCTTCAGTCACCTGGTCTGGAGATTAGGAAATGTTTTAGGAAAACACCTTTGATAAGCCTTTTTAGGCTGGACTTCAAGGCCACACAATCATGATGCAGCACTCTTGTACAAGCCATTTCACATAGTCCATTAAAAAAGGGCTGCCAATTTTTCTTCAGTTGTCTTGATTCACTAATCTACATGGACACCAATAAGCTACTGCAGCAGTATCAAATTTGTCAGACAAGCACTACTTCTAATATACAGTCAAGTGCAAATGTTTTAGACTAAAGACACAAGGTACTTGTTCCCCTTGAAGTTTTTTTTTTGTTGCTGCTGCAAAATGAGCTTGAATTACAGAGTTGCACATCTGAATATCTTAAGCACCTAAATGTACTGCAAATAACATTACAAAGCAAATACACATAAGTTCAACTTATCATGCTGCCAGCACAGCCTACCCAAAAGATTAGTCCTTATTTTCAAGTGTTGTGACCTGTGTTTCCCTGAGCCTTTTCATTAAAGGTCTTACACTGAAGCAACACATTTTTCCTTTTGCTCTCGCTCTGCAGAATAACACTGCATCTGCAGGTATGACCAGGAGGAACACGTATGTCTGCAGTGACAGAAACAACACGGACCGCCTGTCCGTCATTCCTAACGGGAAGGAGAACAGGTGAGAAGAGGATGATTGGAAAGCTTTATCAGTACAGACAGCAGAATTTGAGTTTTCCCACTTATCAGTATGGTAGTTTTTAATGAGATCATTTTTGTGGGTCCTGTTGTGAAGTGCGTGTGTTTATGTAGTACTGTAGATTTTGATAAATATTTTTCTACTCGACCAGTGTAAAAATATACTGGGTGAAGTCTTGAACGCAAGGTTAAAGCCCAAAATTTGTCCTTTTTTTTTCTTAATAGAAAAAAATAAGCAGGATCCCTAGAAAAGATTTTCTTTGTTTCATTCCCTGATTTTTCTGTTCCTTTCTTTCTATTTACTCTCCCCTTTTCTCATCAACTTATCTTCCATTTCTACCTGTGTGTTTGGGGTTGGGACGGGGTGATTTTTTTCTTTTCTTTTCTTTGTTTTGTTTTTGTTTTTTGTTTCCCCTCCCCCATTATGGCATGACCAGCATGACTGAGATGGCTTGTGCCACTAGCCCCCCGTCTGCCTTTGCGGCCGCTGCGTTCGGTGCTTCGTCCAGTTCGGTGCGGCTGAGATATCAAACTGTCGGCCCTTTGTACGCTTGCCAGGCAGGCTGGGCCACCCTGCCCCACTCCTACTACGCTCTGGACTACTGCTCGCCCAAGTAAGACGGCAGGGCCTCCAAACCCCCCTGTCTGTCTCCTCTCATGTCTCAGCCCCTGTTTGGCCCCTCGCTAACCCACACATCCAGCCAGCTTCACACTCTGTAACCTCACAACTAAACCATGGACGTCATTTCAACAGTAAGCAAAATGCTTTTTGGTGCCAGAGTCTGAAATGTATGCTCATCAGCTGGACCAGGTAAATGCATGTAAAATAAACTGCTATATTAACTAGTATACCTCTATCAAATTTATTTATTTATTTTTAATGTTAGTCTACCTTAGTCTAGAATGTCCAACACGATGACTTGTAATCAGAATAAAGATCTTTTTAGGTATAGACACAATTCTTGTGGCTCTACTTTAGTTTAACTTATGTTTGATAACACTTAGCTGAGGTGTTGGAGCTGTAAACTGATAGCATGAAGCATTTGTATACTCAAATTTTATATATAAAAGAAAAACTACCTTTTCATACAAGATAAATAGGAACATCCAAAAAACTAGGACTAGCCACTTTCCTTTTTTTTCCCTGATTGCTAAAATAAGAAATTGTTTCAGATCTAATTTCAGCAAATAAAGCCATCCAGAAGACAGATTAAGTAGGATGTTGTAGGATGTGAAGTCTTCTGCACTGTCAGTGTAGCAGGTGACATTTCTGCCTGCAGTAGCACATGCTGAGTGATATTTCAGACGCTGATCAAAGCAGAAGCACAAGTGGAGAAAAATATGTATCCGCACACTGAAATCAAGCTGTCACCCTTAACAAAGGATAGGTTAAACTCAGTGTGTGATAATATTTTTCGACGTTTCCATCATCTCTCTGCCAACCATAAACCAGAGGACCCCCCCTTGCAATAACACACTCACAGCTCTGCTCCTTATCTCTCCACCATTCTCTGCTGTGAACTTTGACCCCTGGTTTTCTCTATGTGGGTCCCTCACCTGTTGGTCTCAGAAACAATGGAAAAGCCCCCTGCTCACCGGCTCCCTTGCTGTCCCAGCTCCCTCAGACCCTCGTCTGTTTCTGTTTAAACTCATGAGTGAGCAGGATCACAACTTACTCTTTCATTGTACATCGCAACAGCTTGACATCTGGGGTGTGAAATTAACAGCTCATTACTGGTGAATTTTAGCTCCAGCTGCTTTATAAATCTTTCCTTTTCTAAAATTGCTGTGAATTTAATAAACAAACACACACACACACACACACACACACATTGACTATTCAATATTATATAAAAATGTTTTGGTCATGTGACCTCAGTTAAACTCTTCACCTTGTCCTGGAACCATGTTAAATAGATCAACCTAATTTTGTTTCTGGTCCCAGAAAGTCCCTACTCTTCAGTTTCAGCTGCAAACAATGTCGTAACCTTATACAAAGTTTCCCATTTATTTTTCTGCTTTGAAGACTTCAGATGACGCACAGCAGCATGAGGACACAAGTCCCCAGTGGCTTCTTAGTTCCTGAAAGTGTTTGATTGAAAGGGGGACACTGAAACTGGGTTCTTAGACCAAATATGTGCTGGAACCCACTTTACCAAAGGTATCTGTGGGTTTGAAATGCACAAAATTAAGCTTTCAGCTGTATTTGTCTACTGATCTACTGTCACTATAAGATTTTGGTTTTATGGGATTTTTGTAAATTTGTTAAAAAAATAAAGTATTGTAATATCTGCCTCTGGTCAGTACCATATCTTTATGGAGTCAGGATTCAGTTTGGATATTCTTGTGCTCTAAACTGTTGGCTTTAAGACTGCACAGCAGTTTATCGGAAATGTCCTTCCTCTGCTACATGCAGCTGCCACTTGTGGTTGGTCAGTTGTGTGAGACTAGTGGTCACAAGACTAAAACATTAGCTGTTAATGACTTATTTCAAATTAAAATTGTTCACTTACCAACGTACATTTTTTATAGCCATCTTCTAAACTGGCTGTTACATATTTAAATCCACCAGCTGATGTGCAGCAGTTTTTATTTTAATTTCCTACCCTGTTGATGTCTAACTTGCAGTATTCATTTATTTGAAGCCCATGGCAGTTTTAGCAGTCCATGTAGAATAACCAGCCCTCTGACATTTTGCAAATAAGGAAGGAAATGTGATGAATCTGCACCAGCATTTTTCCATTGCATTAGTATACTTGTGTGTGTCGTGCAGTCACAACTTTTGTGATTGCACGTAACCTGACCCCATCACACAAATCTTACCTTCCACTTTGGTGTATCGAAGTACATGTCTGCCCTGGGAAAACTCTGCTTTTTGTGTGTGTAAAACCTGTGTGTAATCTCTGCCCCTCCGTCCACTTCAGCAGCGTCGCCGTGTCCCCCGGCAGTCAGAGGAACCCAGTGGCATCCACCCACAGTGTCGCCAATGCCACTACGCCTGACCGTCTCCGCTTCCCACGAGGCACGGCCAGCCGCAGCACCTTCCACGGCGGCCAGCTGAGAGACCGCCGCACGGCCACGTACAACGGGCCGCCGGCCTCCCCTACCCTCTCCCATGACGCCACGCCTCTGTCTCAGACCCGTAGCCGTGGAACCAGCAACCTTTTCTCCAAACTCACCTCCAAACTCACCCGCAGGTAGGCGAGCAAATGCCTCACATCAGTCTTTTAGTGAAGTATCATAGGTTGGGGTTTAGCTCTTTCTGTTCAGTCAGTTCACAGGTTTAATCTTTTCTTCTTCTTTTTTTTTATTGATATAGAAGTTAAAGCTTAAACAGAAAGAAGATAGACTCCAGCCCTGCTCTGTACAGTATACTCTCCTGTAACTCTGAATTAGAAGTCAATCAGCACAGTGCCATGTAGATTTGAAATGAATAATTACATGCTGGAGGAAGACTTTACTGTCCTGTACAATGTGATTTACTCCTAATTGTTATCTGCCGCTGCCTGGTTGCTGCCAGAAAAACCACAAACATTATGAATAAGCTGTGTTTGGATCTCTCATTCAAATTACAGAGATTAAACACAGAAGATCATTCTACTTTAAAGATGCTTGGTGACAATGTTTTTATACAGTAATCATTTCCTGCAGTACATGCACTTGAGCAATCCCTGTACACTGTAAAATGTTACAATCGTACTTTGATTTTGTTTTTTCCTTTGGGGAAAAAAATCAAAGTGAAAGCATACAGTTTGAATCACGTCCAGCTTACAATCAACAAACTTAACGGGAGAGTAGTCTTGCAAAGCTTTTCTTTGGTTTAAACCAAATGAACCATTTTCAGCCCAGCCTAAAAACACCACATCAGATTATTGCACACTTCTTTCTGTGAGTGATACTGTCACAGTGAGAGTCCCTCTGTTTAAAACATGCAACCTTATTTAAGACATAAAAGGCCCTGAAAGCGGCAGCCAGGCCGGCGACATCCCACCTGCAATGACTGACCTGAAATGAGGAATTGAAATCATTTAATATTGAATCAAAAAATACAATAAAAATGAATCTTTAGCTTTCACTGTTAATGATTCCAATCACCCCATTTTTGTTCACGCATTCAGATCCCCCCCCCCCCTTTCCCCTTCCTCCCTTCTATTTCCCCCTTTTCCCTTTTTCTTTTTCTGTTTTTTTTTTTTAAACATTTCTTTTATGTTTTCCA
>VUQK01005077.1:9608-21651 GCA_015106715.1 Bujurquina vittata | reverse complement strand
TATATATATATGTGTATATGTGTATGTGTATATATATGTATATATATATGTATATATGTACATATACATATATATATATATATGTACATATACATATATATATATGTATATGTACATGTGTATATATATATATAATATAAGTAAAATAAAATTTTTAAGGGCACACCCAACTGAGCCTGAATTTAAATTAGTGCCTGCGCATGTCTAAAATACATTCTTGATTTATTAACTGCTTTTCTGTGCTTAAAATTCAGTATTTGCATCTTGGAAAAAAGCTTGCTACTATCCTGAGAGCCTGCTAATATTGCATAGGGGTTTATTGTGTTTATTGAAGGATTATGTTAACACGAGGAGGAAAGTGCAAATTAATTCATACATTTCATTTACCATCAACCAGACTGAGAAGTGTTTTATAAGCATTGATCCATGCTGCCTTGTACTGCCAGTTCAGGCTGCTGTTGGTGGTGTAATGGTGGGGCAGATATTTTCATGGCACACTTTGAGCCCCTTAGTACCAGCTGAGCATCATTTAAATGCCACAACCTACCTGAGTATTATTGTTGACCATGGCCATCCCTCTATAACCGCAGTGCACCTTCTCATGTCACAAAGCTCAAATCACCTCAAACTGGTTTCTTGAACATGACACTGAGTTGACTGTGCTCAAATGACCTCCACAGTCATCAGATCTCAATCCAGTTGAGCACCTTTGGGATGTGGTGAAATGACCAACAAATCTGCAGCAACTGCGTGATGCTATCATGTCAACATGGATTGAAATATCTAAGGAATGTTTCCAGCACCTTGTTGAATCTATTTCATGCATAATTAAGGCAGGTCTGAAGGCAGATGAGGGTCTGACCCACTACAGACAATATGTGCCTAATGACAACCTAATTGTAGGTGAGTGTATCTCAAACCATGAACCAGAATAATATGAACCTCTTTTTTTTTTCTTTTTTTTTTTAACCAACTTTTTCCCCAGAGGCTAAATGATTCTAACTTTTGCAATCTCTGACATTTCTTCTGGGAACACCATCATTTTGACATTTATGGCTTAAAATGAAATAGCTTTCTACTCAAGAGAGGTCGACAATTTTATACACATATTTACTCAGTCCTTAAATGCTTATTAGTCCTAATGAACAGCTCAAAACCTTAATGAATTAATAGCTGCAGGCTGATAAATGCTAGCCCAGACATGTTTTTTTTTTCCCACGCTCATCTGAACTACTGATCTTTCCTCAAACACCATCATGACGCTGACCTTTTTTTGTTTTTAGCCAAAATATCTCATCAAGTACTGGATGGATTGCAGTAACATTTTGGAGACGTTCTTATAAATTATGAGCACTTTATTCCTTTGAAATGTATTTTTTCTCAACTTTTCAGTCAATAACTTTGTCAGTGTAAAACCAACCTCACTGGAACAACTCCATAAACTGAGACTTAGAATACTTTTCATTTTTTTATTGAAAGCAGTTGAACTATAAAAAGCGGGTCTGTAGGACCGAGTATGCATATGTGTTGTGGTCTTAATAGGACCAGGCCCACCCAATTTCTCCATTGACTGGTCATCAAGGCTGAAGCCAGGCGAGTCCCCAGGTCTTGACTTTTTTCCAGATTTACCAGAACTCACGCCAGTGTCCTTGAAACTTCACCAGACAGACGGAGATAGAGACCACCTCACTGCTCCACCTGCTGTCACACAGGACACGGATATGCTCAAAAATCCCCAACATGAAACTGCTGTATATGTATATATGACTGAACCCATAAAAGTTTTATGTCAACATGATGTAGATGTTATATTCACTACACTTTAAAATGATTTGGTGTCGTATTGAGGACTATAGGGAAAATCTTTTCCTGGCAACGAAACCAGTAAGCAGCTGTACATTACTGGATTATTATTGGATCTTATAGAACTGAGTGTTTGTGTTTTGGGGGCTTTTTTTTCGGGGAAGCGGAGGGGACTTGTTCCAGGGGATAATTAGTCAAAGGTAGACAACCTGAGATGTTTCCAAGGCAGCTTAAGTAAAAGCCTGACAGGAAACTTTCTCTAACACATCAGAGAAAAATGTCACATTTGGATATCAACCCTTAAAATCAAAGAGAAATGGTTTATTTTTAGTCTCATCATTGTGAAATGACATTTAAAAACAAATGGAAAGAACTCCTCGGTAGAGGAAGGAGATATGTGCTATTCTCTATAGACTAAATCATTGGTCGTGTTTTGAGTTTCTCAGCTGGAAGCAATGTGATGCACTGCTTTTGTTGAAGCTTCTTCTTAACCCTCGGCTGTATGCAGCACGATCCCGGCCCTTTCCCCTGTGCTCTGAAAAGGCATCGTTGGAAATATGGGAAATCAGTAAAATAGATGAGCTAATAGAGTACACATAGCAGATGTTTGATATACCAAAATAGTAAATATACAGAATTCATCATAACTGCTGGGTCGCCGTGGGAATTACAAATGCATGATAAAGTGCAATGAAGCCGAATTTCTTCATGCACCGGTTCTTGCTGTGATTGGTGCTTGAATCTGGGCACTGCAGTTCTCTCACAGTGTCATACAGCTGTATGGGCTTAAGTACGTCTGAGCCACACAGTATGTGAGTGTGTGCATGTTCCTGTGCCATCTCAGCTCAGAAACAGACACATGCAAATTATGGTTTGGTACTTATAGTTATATTTATTTTGCTTTCTAGAGTTGTGTGTGCATATTTAGGTGTGGTGTCTGTTTTTCCTTGGCTAAGTGACACAGGCATATGGTATGTGGGTGTTTGGCAGATGCTTGTAATGACTGCCTAGAATTGCATTCACATGTTTTCACAAGAGATTCAGATTGCTACCAAGGGCAATTTACTGTTGTTGTTTTGGTTTTGGGTTTTTTTGTTAAAAAAGAAAAAAGATGCAGCTGTGAGCTCACAGGGTGCCCTTGGTGTCCTGTAAAATGTGAGGTGTAGTGAAAAGAAAAATCTGGGCTATTGTGAAAATGGAGTGGCAGAGGTTAAATGTTTGGTGACATTGGAGGAGCCATAAATATGCAAAAAAATAAAACAAAAGAAACAACACTCCACTAACCCCTTTCATTTGAGGTCATGAGGTGTTTTGTGCAATCTGGCAAAAATCACACACGCAGTCACCTGTCTAAAGACTCGGTCGCACTAGGGTAAAAATAGGCCCGCATGCTCCTTGTGACTAGGAAAAATCTTTAGTTGCCTGGTGATTGCACTGAATTTTTTCACATTCAGCAACAGATTGCAAGTAGTTGCTGCAACCAACTGGTTGCGTAGAGGTTGAACTTACAACACTGTCAACCTCTAAGTGACCACTGTTGAATGCAAGATGATTGCACAGCTTTCTTGGTGGGAGGCAAAACAATCCCAGTCTGAGCTGGACTGAACACAATCAACCTCAGACAGATTGGCGGGGAAAAATGCCATCTAACTCAACGCTGACAGATTCCCAAAATGTTTCAGTCAAACTAAGTCAGTCTGCACTGATGAGCGCAATTTGTCTTAGACGCGTCACAATTTGCAGTTGGGGACTCGACTCAGCTGGTTTTATTGTGGTTATATTCTTACATAAAAGCAAGTTGCTGAGCCCCTATGTCATTTTGTAGTTAAATTGCTGTCCTGCGGCAACTATACCATTATTGTGGAGGAATTTCTGTTTCAGATCTATGAGGCTCTGGCTGGACTATGAATGTAAGTAGTTAATGTGAATTTTTGTGCAGAGTAAGATATTTGCAAAAAAGGACAGTAGATTTGTTGACAGTTAAGCACCTAGTTATCACAAACAGATGGCATATGAATGCTAACTGAGCCTCATTCAATCAGACACCAGTAGCAGACTGATTCTGTCTTACTGCTGTTTTTTCATCACTTTGATTCATCAGAGTTCCTTTGAATATGGCAACTGACTGCCGTACTGATTATTCTAAGTCTTAAAGGCCTTCCATATTATAGTAATAATTAAAAGATCAAAACTAACACTTAAACTAATAAAATCGGGACTAAACCCAAGCGTTAAATGGGTGGTGCAATTGTGTCTACACTGTTTCTGTTTTTTTTTTTTAAAGGTTTCTCATTCAAGGTTAGATACACAGAAATCATGCCATCATCTTTTACATCTGTATTCCTCTGGCATATCCGAGTCAAACGCAGACATTTCAGATGCAGTTTTGAACATATTCAGATGAATATGTTCAAAACTATTCGAAGTGTGTTTCGTAATCAGTTTGGTTTTCCAGCACATACAAACATAAAAAAATGCTTTAATGGTTTATTTTTGGGGATTTGCACACATATCCCCCTGTGGGGAGTTCATGAACAATGAACAGCTGACATCAGCTGCCCTGGCTGCCCTCAGAGACTCCAAGTGCACATACCTTTTATCTAAATCCACCTTTACACATTATCTGACAATTACTCTCATTGTAATTTAAGCCCCTGCTGAAACAAACGCCTGCATGAGAACTGCAGTGACTAGGGACCTTATATTTATTGTGTTCTCAAGGTCACAAATTTAACAGTCGGTGACCTTGATCCCTGCACACAGCTAATGACAGAGTACGCCAGATAGAAGGATGCACCTTACAATGGATGATAATCTCATGTGATATATGGTGTCAAACTTCATGAATCTGGTTTTTAACCAGCTCATCCAGCAGCAGCACCAGCAGCAGCATGCATGTGAAAATTTTGAATCTGACATGAGCTGGGCAGACATTCACTGTACAGCCCCCCAGTGCAGTGAAGACAGACAGACCCTCAAATAGCCTCCTTCACAGTGGTGAAGATGATGGGGGGGCAAAGTGATATTATCATGTCAAGAAAATATCCAGTCATTTTCCTCTGAGGGAGACATGTGAAGTGTGCCTAATGTTTGGGAGAGGGAGGGTAGGAGACTTGGAAATCTCACTGAATTACTACAGAAGAGCGTTCACCCTTGAGGAATTTCAGGTCGTCCTTGTGAAAGGCTACCATCACACACACACGCACACCCCAGCCCCCCCACTGCTCCTCCTGCATCCCTGTCTCCACCCCTTCCAACGAAAAACCCTCTCCATCCTCCCTCCACCCTCCGCTTGCAGATCACCGTATTGGTCGCTGGGATGGAGCGGCGACTGCGCTCCAGCGAGCGGTTAGCGCATGATCATGCGTTTGGCCGGTCCTTGCGTGGGATGCTGTACAAGTCCGCGGAATGAAAGTGGACAGGTGTAGCGCGCCTTGTTGAATGGGAGATTCTCAGAAAAACGCCAAGACACTGTCATCCTACCTTATTCGTGAGCGCACAGCAGCCACTGGCTGCGTCCAGTATCTGCAGGGGTTCTGAAGGGTTCCCCCCCCACCCCCCCTCCCGCTGTAATATTTATGACAAAACGGAGGCAAATTATTCTGGTCACGTTTCTGGCTGACAGCCGACTGTCCTGGAGAGCGCTGGAGTGAATCGGGGGTCCAGTGCTCGAGAAAGCGCAGCGCACCGACACCTGCAGTAGGATGTAAAGGGAATTCCCATTAAACAAGCTGGTAAGTTTAACATCTGTCTAAGGCACTTTTTCTAAGGCTTGTTTTTTCCCCCTTCTTTTAAATTACTAGTATTTTAGGCAAAAATCCCAAGTCTCATTTGACTAGAAAGGATTCTGGCTGCCCAGTGGATACTGTATCTTCTGCAAATTCAAACAAACGCTGGGTCTCCAATGGCGGGATAAGGCAGTTTTATTATTGCAGCTTAAAGGCAACAATAACAAATCACCCCGAAGTCAGACCAGCACATTAGGGGATGCTTTTAATCGCTTATTTTCATTTTCAAATAGAAAGTGACTGATCACTAGTGCAGCAATCAGTTTGTGACGGTTTGCGTTGGCTTCATCATTCTGTTCAGTAACAGACCATAAATAAGTTACTTGAATAAGAGTAAAAATGAATCTAAACATATTTTAAGGGGGGGGGAGAGCACTGCACTGATTTTTTTCCTTTTCTTTTTGAGATTATGGAACCGATGGTAATTTTGATTCTCCAAGACCCCCATCTTTCGGAGACCCCCAGTGATTGTTATGCTTCAGCCACATGCATGCGCCACGCTTGACGTGAAGGTGCACCGTTTGATCGTTTTAAGAGCGAGGACTCGGTGCATAAACCAACGTTTTGACGTTCAATGTTGGAGATAAAATTGTTACACTGTGAACATTATTAGCTGGTCTTGAACTGTTTTTCTCCCACCGATGCCATGATTTCAAAGGATAGTTTATCAGGGCTCTCCTGCATTTATTTGCATATGTTGCATTTATGCATGTACACTTAATAGCATAATATTTTTGGCCATGCTGCTGCTCTTCAGCAAAGCCAACGAAATTATTAATATTAATTACAGGATGGTTTATGCAGAATAATTTTGCTTTAATACAAAAAAATGAAATTAAATTAAATGTGATGGCGCGTCACCATTAAGCTCGTCCGTTCTACCTTAAATTTCCCGGAGGAAACAGCAACGGTTTTAAGGTCTACATCATTATTTTTGATAGTTTCGCGCAGTCTGTCTCTCTGAGTGGGGAGCAGGACGGTTTTAAACACCACTCTCTCCTTGTTTAGATGTAAAATCGGAGCGCATTGGTACGCTGGTCTTCTATTATAGGCTTCTCCCTTCTAAACAACTTTGCACCTGCAAAGCAACACATTTTCTAGTTACAGTGCTGCTGCTGCCTGTTTGTGCTGAATAATCTGCATGATTAAACTGAAGGAACAAGCAAAATGTTTTGCGTCACAGCATCTTATTTGCGCACAGCAGGAAGCTTTTTCTTCAATAAAGTATTTAATATTTACATGTTAATAAGAATTAAGAGTTAAGATTAACTTTTTTCTTTACACACTTTTGTGTTCCCACATATTACCAAATGTTCCACACTTATTCTAATGCATCATTGCATTGGATTCCACTTTCACTCACCTTCTGACATCTCATATTCATTGCAATCACTTGGAACACCTAGTCCGACATATACTGCAATAGTGTGTCAGCTAATTAAAATTTCCTCTCAGCTCAGCCTGAAATAAAGAGGCATTGTTTTTTCTCAGTAAGTCTGTCCAGGAAAGGAACAGATAAAAAGGTGTTCACTGTGGTTTTACTTAGATAAACTCTAGGCATTGTTGAGAATGCAGCTAAAAAAGGGATTGAAGAGCACTCCATGGTAACACAACCATATCACACATGGTAACATTTAACCCTTTTTTTGGAAAAAGATGCATATATGGTCACAAAAGTAAAAAAAAAAAGTCTTTTAATATCCTCCAGTAACACTCTAAAGGATAACTCTCTCTTTTGTTAAATTGTGTTGCGCAATATAGATAGTTTCATGCTGAGCAGTACGTGTTGGGAGTTTTGTGCATACAAACGTGCAGAAAACGGCAAGTGCAAACCTTCTTGTTTTTGTGCATGTGTGCATATTTAAGAGGTTTGTTTCTGTCACATTCCCATGTAGAATCCCCACTGTGAGTCCCAAAGGGGCAATTGTTTCAGTGTTTTTTTCATTTCCGTTCACTCTCTTACATAGTAGCAGCTTGTATGTTTGGTTTGCATATGGGTCATTGTGTGTTTGTGATTATGTGTGTATTTATAGAGGAGCTTTGATGCTGCTGGTGGGGAAATTTGCCACCACGCGTGTCACTCTCAAGCTAGATGTCGCAGCACGGTGAAAAGCTGTCATAATTTGTTTTAGCGCAATAAGCAATGGAGTACTGTACTTATAATCTGACATGCTGATTTATACATCAACACTGAAGTGGAGATGATTAAAAGCCTTGTTGAGGGTACTGCAGGACAACATCAGTGTGAGAAGAGTACACAAGATTTATGTAAGAGCCACTCCATTGCTGTAATAAGTTCCTAGTTTCTCTAGTTTCAGGATCTTTTTAAACATAATTGATTGTTTTATTACATAATTTTACTTGTTATGTAAGCACTATGTTAGATTTACAGTATAATGAAAGAACAGCACAAGATCTCTGATTTTGGGGCCTTTTGATGTTAAAGTCTGTTGTTGCAAAAAGTTTACATTTCAATGAAAATGTAAGCAGTTGAAGTGTTATGTTCTTTTTTTCTTTTTTTTTTTTTTTTTTTTTTTTTTTTTTTTTGGAGTTAACATATTTTGAAGAATGTGTGCAAAATTACTATGCAGTCACTAAAAGTCCCATTTACTGCTGCGCAAGCTTCCAGCAAGGTTTCAAAGCAACCGTAATTAAGGACATCTGTAGTTAAGGGAATCAAACAGTGTCTATATTTGTATCTTCCTAATTAGAGCAATATTTTCACTGCATGGGCTGCATCCTTTTTTTTGGTTAACCTGAGTAATTGATAAAAGCTGTCAAAGCTTTGTGCTATTTTTGAACATTAAGTATAAATGTGCACACATTCACGCATAAAAATGATTACAACTTACAAAAAAAAAATAGCCTGGGGAATAGCATATCAAAGTAAACTCAAAACTTAATAAATGCCATTAACTTCCTTGTCTGCAGATGGAGTGATAACTGATGGCTGAGCTTGCGCTTCTCTCTTTCCAGAGCACCAGTGGTCACTGTGTGAAATTAAAATCCACACTAAACCTAATTTCCAAATATCAGTGTTCCTTGATGTGTGTGAGTGCGGAGAAACAGATGAGGGGGATGATAGTAGAAGCACAACACACGACGAGCAAATATAGAGAGACGATGGAACAATACATCATTAGACAAGCAGAGTGGAGCCAGCATGTGTAAATAGACTATCAAGAAGAGAAAGACAGAGGCAACAGGGAGTTATTGCACCCATCTGTATACTAATACTGCAGTTTTTTGTTTTGCTTACATGACTATTTACTTATGATTGTCATATAATTACATGTACATTTTTATGTTAGTCACACCTCTATAATATTGGCTGTAAGTTGACAACCAATGGTGACAGAAGGTGTATAAAGAAATTATGTGTTATGTACATCACAGGTATTTACTAGTATGTCTGGATCTTGCCCATCATATTATGAAACCTCCCTGTGGTAGAAAATGATTAATCTCTGATATTTTTTTTTCTTTTTGGTCTTGGAAATGCACGTGTTTGAGTATGTGTTTGTGTTCCTCTCCTCAGGTTAGACTTCTGCCTGTCATCAGTATAGATGTCTGCAGTGAATCTTTCCCGTCTTGGCCAATGATGTCCTGTCTGCAGGAGATGAATGGCATTAATTGAGATTTAATGCCTTCTAGAGTGAGATAGTTTAATCATTTTAACCTGGTGTGCACAACTTCATCATCATCATCACTTAGATTTACTCTGTTGCTCTGAAATGCCTTCAAATATATATCTATTTCATTTTTAGCTTTTGGACCTCTTGAACTGCTCCTCAGTTCTCCTAAGCCCAGTCAGTGAGTGGACACTGAGTGTGAGTCTGCTTCAAAGAGCAGAGAGAGAAAGTACATAGAGAGATTTCTCTCTCTGTACCAACTGATTGAAAGCAAGGTCAGCTTTAGTTTAAGCTGACTGTGTGCACTACATTGGTGCAAAATTGCCCTAATGAAATGAAATAAAATAACAGCTCTGCTGCTGCCACACAGTTTCACTGGGGCACTTTTTTTACACCCTTTTTGGAGTTTTTGCCCATTGGTAGTGTGGTGGAGCGGCGCTGTGATGCTTGGGTTGCTGTTTTGTTCGCGCAGAGCTACTCAGGCACAAATCAGAGAGCAAAGCCATACATGCGCCTACAAATGGTTTCATGGTTTTCTACTGATACAATTCTAATGAGCCAGCGATTGCAGGGAAACATATTTGTTAAGCCTAAAAGAGCCAAACAAATTCACTGTTAATGTACACTAAATTGAGCTCATTCAGGATTCAGTATTAAGAAAATTTTAATTTAAAAAGAAGAAATATGCTTGTTTAGCAGAAAACTACACAGATCACATTGAAAATGTTTGTTATCTCTACATATGGCAAATGCAAAGACAATAAAGGATCCGCCATCCAACTTGCTGTTTTTATGTTTACACCATCACCGCAGCATTAATTGAAATCTTTCACAATAAGCCTTCACTGGATGTTTGGGGATGCTTTCCTTGCTGCGTTTGTCTGAAATATCTTTCCGGATGGAGGAAATGTGTGAAACACTTAAGTGGGCAAAGAGATTCAGTATTGAACTTCCAAATGTTGGGGAACTCCAAGTGCTGATGAAAGTGCATGAGGCAACTCAACAGCATCTTTAATTAGACCCAAAGTATACACCTTTTTTGAACTGCAGATGTAAACCTTTGAACACAAGATTTTTTCCCATTTGAATGAGCTGGTTCTTATACAGCACTTTTCCATTCTACTTGCTTCATTCACCTAAGCACTGTTTTCTATGTCTAAGTGTTTTCTGTCTAACATTCACATCATTGGGATGGTGCCCAAGGATACTTTGGCATGCAGACAGGATTAAGCCACCAATCTTCTGATCAGGAGGTGAACTGCTCTACCTCCTGAGCTACATCCACCCCTAAGCTTGCAGCACCTGCTATTCCCAGGCAGTCTCCCATCAAAATACTAGCTAGGCCTGACCCTGCTTAGCTCCTGAGAGCAGATGAGAGCTGGGTGGCATGACCACCCAGTCAGCATTAAGCCTGATGAGCTAATCACACTTTTTTTTAATTTCATGGGGTTTCTTCCTGAGTTAGCAGACATGACATAACCATTGTCACACTTTATGTAGTAATTCATGTGACAAGCAAATTTAATGCAGTTTTTAAAGTCAGCATAACAACCCATTATTTTAAGATAAAGAAAGAAGCTGTGAATCTATTCCACCATCCTGGAATAAAAGCTCATGTTTGTCCGAATTGATATCTTTAGTGTTTAGCAATATAGATATGTACAAAATAGCATGGATCGAAGCTACTTCTTGCTAAGTAAGTGGAGGACTAAGCCTGTCATCACACAGGTGCTGGATTGGCATTACGAGACCGTCATTAAAGTGGCCGCAGAACTCACACTGTGACTTGACTATTTATTCACTCCACTCCAGTACAATATCAATCATGAGAGCTGGGCACAGCACTTCAGCGTGATGACTCCATTCAGACAATCCATTATTCCTGGTAGAAAATGTTGCTGAAATGGAAATGTGGAGGGACACACTGCTAATCCCAATCACTTTAGAGCACACAAGAAATGAAGTGGGTAGTAGAGTATTTATCTATCCTATTTCATTGTCTTATATCATTGGTAATCATTTCCATTCTGTCACCATGTAGCAGTGAACAGCCTCATCATCATCATTATTATCGTTATTATGTTTTACCTATGCCTTGACCAAGTCTCACACTTGATTTTAATCTTTTCTTCTTTTAAAGAGCTGTGATTGCATGGCAGCCTTGATTAATGCTTATTGATGGGTGGTGTGTGTAATAGCAAAATTATGGGCTTGGCAGTTTAGAGCTGGATAGATGATAGAGAGGAGTGCCTTTAATGAACGGTGGAGCCAAATGAAATCCGCCATACATGCTGTCAGGTGGTAACGATGTATCGCACCCTGTGGTCCAGAGCTGTTTAGGGACTGGGGTCTAATTTCTATAAAGAGCTGAACTGATAGATCACAGACCTGCCTAGCACGGCTTCTTTATTAATGTCTGGGTAGCAGCCTATCAGAAATAATGTAGCATATATAAAATGTCTGGATATTCCAGTGTTGTTTTATTTAAGTCTCTGATGTAATTTGTGCAATCCGTGAGAGGCTACTTGCACTGCTGCATTATAAAGCTAGTTTGATATTAAAAAATCACAGAATAGTCTGTCCTGAAGGTCTTGGAAGATTATGCAAAGATATTGTAGAGTATAAAAGCAAAGAGCCATGTGCTGGTTGTAAGATAGATGGTGAGGGGGGTGGGTGGTGGTGGTGGTGGGGTGCAACTATTCAAAAGAGAAATGGATTGTGGTGCGAGCGGGGAGCAGACTTTCCCCTCCAGCAAGCACACAACTCAGCATCCATCTGCACACCCCTAAGCCTCCCTCCTATCCATCACTCCCTCACTAC
>VUQK01005071.1:2488-12678 GCA_015106715.1 Bujurquina vittata | reverse complement strand
TAAGAAAATCTGATGAGGTAGCACACATCATCACAACACCGGCGCTGGCAAATGAGAAGGAGACTGCTCACTAGTGTTAGCTGTGGAGAGGCTGGTGACAGCATGCCTAGGCTGGTCTCCCGTGACTCGTACCCTCGTACTCTTCTTTAAAGAAAACTTTATCAAGAAAAATAGTTGGGATACAATATCTGTAAGCCACATACATTAGATGTTTCTTTGGCGATTAAAGAAATATACGAATGATGTTAATCTTGCACCCCACTACTAATGTTCTATATTTGGTAATTAGGAATAAAAATTCATGAAAGAAATATGTACATATAGAAATAAACCTAGAAATATAGTTCACCATACTGTATTGTAAAGACTTAGTCAATCTTAAATAACAAAACACTCCTGGACTCTCAGCAGAAAACTGCATTTGGCTGCAAGGTTGTTTTCGGCTGAGAATACAAGAGTGTTTGTGAAGATCTTCATCCATCCACACATGTGCACAGGGGGGAGTATATTGGCTGAGTTGATTCTGCAGTATAGGGCTGGCCAATTAATTTAAAATTAATCAAGCAACATTCAGAACCAATAATCAATGTAGTAATGACCAAAATACTTGTCCTATTTTTTTCTTGCATTTTTATACTGAAGTTTTTACAGGTATTGCAGACTTTTTGTTGCAGAGCGGTTCTACATGGCAGTACATCATCAGCTGGTTTCAGCAAGTTACAAGGTTCTGTAAAATCACTCAAGCAATACAGCAATTTACTGATATTAGAAAATATCATTTGTATTTTTTAATACTTGACTATTTTTAAATGCATGTACTTTTGAATACTTAAGTATTTTCAAAAGTAAGTACTTTAGTACTTTAACTTGAGTAAACTTTTGACCGAGCAGCTTTTACTTGTAGTTGAGTAAAATTTGACCATATCAATACTTTTACTTAAGTACTAGAGTTGAGTACTTTGTCCACCACTGGTTATAAGACACGCAGCTTTTCAACTAGGTGTCTTTTTACCATGACTTATGCTACACTTCTGCCATGGAAGAGGTGTGTGTGTGTGTAAACGAAGGGTTCATTTACCCTCAGCTCAGGCTCACAGGCCCAGGTTGTTTCTCTTGCTCTTTACCGTATGCTTGGGCTAAGCACATGTTTTTTTTTTCAGTAGGTGTTATCAGTAGCTCATAATGGAGCATAACTGAGGACAGCTGTGATTACTCAGTTTAAGTTTCACCTAGCAAACTCTTTCTTTATGCATTGAGCCTGCACGCCCCTGGCTCATCTTATACACTCTCCTCCAAAAGTACTGGAATAGTGAGGGCAATGAACCTGAGACCAAAGATCAGCATCTCAATGTTAACTTCCAGGTATTTACACCTGGATCTAATACAGTTGTCTGTCTAACCTCTGCCTTTCCTTGCTGTCTTCTGTGCGTTTTGTCTGAATAATACTTTAAAAGGTTAAGTGTCTGAGTATAGAAGGTCTGCACTGTATGCAGACTGAAGAGCATCTGGAGAACCTGCTGCAGTTACCCACGAGGAACTGATTGCAAAGATGGTCTTGACGTGCTTTTTAACTACTTTACCATTACAGGACTTAGTTAGCCTAACTTAGTCAGCGCTGCTGCTGCCTGTAGCACAAGATTTGATTTTGGACACTGCTGCTTAAGTTAACCGTCAAACTTCTGTGCAAACAGCATGAATTTCTGGTATGTGTAGGTCCTGTAGAAAAAATAAAGTTTTCATAATTTTCTGAGACCATTTGTTTTCAGGTTTGCATACAATCAGTTATGTAGCTGCAGCACTAAAGGCATGAATTTTGGTTCACACTGTAGGTTATGGTTGAATTAAAGATTGAATTAAAATAACTTTAGGCTTGACATAAACAAGATTCTGTTGCTGTGAATGCCTCTTGCATATGGACTGCTGGGTTTTACAGGACATGAAGGTACGCTACTGAAAACTGCATCTGGACATATATCTACAATATAGTGAGGCTTTGCATGAACCTGTATCTGATCTGATTGTGCTGCAGCTGGAATATCTGCCCGACAGGTGTTTGGGGTTTGCAAACTTTCTCCCCCTGCCCAAAAAAAAAAAAAAATTTGGAAAAGATAAAAGATTAGACCTACTGAAAAAAACATGAACATGTACTTAGAGCAAGTGTATGATAAACTCATTTACCTGTCTGTACAGCCCTGCACTGCATCATCACCAGAAATCACCACTACCTGCTGTATGAGGCTTAAAGACTGGGTAATACGCCACCTGGTGGTACATACTGAGTGATACATAGCCTGTAGACCTGAGCTCAAGGTGAATGTACCCGTCAATTATAGACAAGTGTCCAGTGCATACAGATCTACCACAGCAGAACTAAACAGTAACAAGACTTGTAAGTTGTTTTCAGAGCGATGGGAAAACCTTTGAGACTTTTCAGGCTTTAATATCTGCCCACTCTTACACATTTATTTACACATTCACACATCTGAGTATGCACACACAAATCTCCAAATAGATCTAAATACACACACATAGCTTTGCTACATTAATAGACTCATACTTTTCAACATTGCTGGTTTTGTGTTAATATATAAACAGTAAAAGAAAGCTCTGTGTGCATCATTTGAATAGAGGAAGTGGAACTATAGCCTAAGGTTTATTTATGTGATAATGCATTTTAGGTCAACCTACGGAGAAATGTAAACGTAATGTAACAAGTGGTGTAACAAATTACTTGTGTGCTTAATTTAAATTCAATTTTTTTTTCAGTTTTATTTATGTAACATCAAATTACAACAGCTGGCACATCAACGCACATTTATATTGTAAGGCACAGATCCTACAATACTGCAGAGAAAGCCTCAGCAGACCCAGCATGATGCTGTGCACTGACTGCAGATAAACAGATCTTCAGGCCTCTTACAGGTGGTCCTCTAACGTACACCATCAACTATGAGCCTTCAAAAAACCGTTTGTGTTCCTAACATTGACCAGTAAATGAAGTACTGCAAAGGTCCTCTAATCAAGCTTTAGAAGCATTTCAGTGATAAAAATGAGAGTTCAGCTGTCATTGTGTTTAGACTGATATGAAAGAGAATTAATGTAACCAACTTTTAATGAGTCAAACTTGATTTTAAAAATATGCAAGAATTTCAAATTAACTTCCAGAAAGCGTGGCAGTGTGTTTTTGCCACAGTTTTAACTTTCACATTTTTATTCTTCCAGCTAACGAGACAGAAGTGGCCTTCTTCAGGAAAGAAGACTACAGTGTGTATAAGGAAAACCCCCAAACTAGCTGGTGACTGCATGACAGAGGTCAAAGGACAAATGTTTCTGCTTCAGCATTTTAATTCACTGGCTTCTTTTTTTTTCTTTGAAGTCAAAGTTTATTATCCAACATACTGGCGGATGTTTTCTTTGTATTTTATGAGCCTCTCTTCATTGTGATCATACACGTTCTTTTGTTGATGATGTTGTTTTAGATATGCTAAAAGTTTTCTGTTAGCTTACATTTTTTAGCCTTTTTAGAGGTTGTACAGAATAATATTTATTGTGCTGCGCTCTCCAACATTAGCTCTGCTCTTTATGGTCATCAATAAAATCACACTTTAATTCAGAGACTTGATATCAGAAGTGCCAGTTTGTTCACACTTTGTGATGGAAATTTAACTTTAAATGGATATATAAGATTATATATAGTATTCAGACTTTAACAGCTTTATTTGGTGGTTGGGTGCTTCTGCTTTAATCATTAATACACTGGATTGGATTATGCCTGTATCAGGTCTATGCAAACAACATAACAGGTTCTGTTCTTCCTATGCGGACAAAAGCTATGCAGCTCAAGTGTGCACCAAATTAATCTTTACAGATGAAGAGAAAGGTATGAAAGAAACATTTCTAATGATTTGTAACTGTGAAATGGAGTGAAGTGAAGCAGCAGTATTCTCCTCGTGTTTATCATCCAGATAAACTGATTAAGACTCGTAGAGCCTTTTGGAGTTTGTTGCAGGATTTAAAGGATTCTTACAGAGCTAATTAGATGTTATCTGTACACTTTGAGCTGGGGCCTGCACAGCAGCATGCAGCAAATAACTGTTACATCAGTGTGTAAAAGGTAGTCTCACCTTAATAAAGACAACATTTAAATTAAAAGTAGTGCCTGTAATGTTGGTGGATTAATTTTAGATGTCTGCACTAGTGCACCTGTTTCAGGTGCATCTTTGCAATTCTGCGCTAGAACAGGCCTTCAGAAATCTAAGCTAAGTTTGGCAATGCTAATCACCTGTGTCTAAGCAGAAGGGCCAGTGAGCTTAGAACTCATTGAGGTTCATTTAGAGCCAGGTCCCTGAAGAACACCTGTAGAGGCTTTTAGCACTACAATCAGAGGAAGCAAATAGGACATCGTTGGAGTGGCTTGAGGCTTCAGTGTTCCACCAAGAGGCTTTTATCAGAGCTGAGAGGCTATTACATGGTGCAAGTCCCTACTGGAAAATTGGGACTATTTGAAGTCAAGTGAACAAGCAGTGCTAATTTGTCTCATTAAAGACAAATGATTGAGAAGATTGTTCTGGTTGAAAGTTTGTTCACCCTCAAAGATCCAGTGTCATTGACCTGCAGCCACAGATTCGGTTCATGCTGCCTGCAGAAATTCTGGGAACTACAGTGAAGGACACATCCACTGAGAAGATTCAGCTCTCCAAGACGCATCTGGTGTCCACAGAGAGGCAGATCCTGAAAGAGGAAGAGCACAGAGTGACATCTTTGAGGGAGGAAGAGAAGCAGACGGTGAAGGTCATCAGCAGAGAGATGAAGAAGATCCAGGTGCAGCCTCTCTGTCAGACTGTCTCCCTGTAATGCTAACTCACCTATTCTGCTTTCTGTTCTGTTCTCATGAGTCACATGGTTGCTCCATGTCGAACTGTGATTTTTGGTACGTTTATGTGTTGTGGACCAGGTTCTATCCGCTCGGCCAGAGCCCAGAGCTGATCTGTGGGGCACTATGGGGATGGGGGTATTGGGAGGATGACAGGAGGAGCTCAAGAATTGAGGCTCCAGCATAGCAGGAACACTTCAGAAACTATTTGAAATGAGAGGAAAAAAATGCTATTTATTAACTGATTAAGTCGTGTTTTAGACTGATAGCAGATCTATTCTGACCCAAAGTGCAGCCGAAACTGGTTCTGAATGACAGCTTTACAGCAGACAGCGGTTCATAACTGACAGACATGCATGACACAGCGGCTCTGCAAAGGCACAAAACATTTAGTCACAGGTATCTGGAATTAAACAACATGGTATTTCACTTTTCAATATCTGCAAATTAAATTGACATACATTTCCACGTCGGTGTGGTAACCCTGACCACCTGAACTCACTCAAAACACAAAGTAAAGTGAGAATATTAAGGAAGAAGGTTAAACTATCTCCTATCTTCTGCTCCCGAGGAGCAGCCGGTTAAATGCTGGCTGTGAGCCTTGAGCGCAGCTTTATTAGTGCTACACAAAGGTTGGTACATGCACAAAACGTTTGCAGCCAAGGCTTCATTCATATCAGTGAAACTCCAGTTTCAGTGTGGTCAGAGTCCAGAAGAAATGATCGGAAAACCGTTTCCACGATGGGATCCATTTTTGCTTCCTGGTGCAAAATACAGTGAAATGTCCTAAATGTCTTCTGGACATTGCTTCAGTTCACTGAGGGCTGTAGGCATTTGTTTAAGCTGTAGCACGACTGTAAGCTCTCAAGGTCCTGCTACAGCCTTTCGGTTGGGTTGAAGTCTGACTTTGACTGGGCCATTGCAGCACTTTGATTCAGCATGTTTTTGTCCTCTCTCTCTCCCCTCAGCCCCAGCCGGTCTCAGCAGATGACTGCTCATAGGGGGTCGTTTTGACTGTTGGGGTTTCTCTGCAGTATTGTTAGGTCTTTACCTACAATACAAGCGCCTTGAGGCGGCTGTTTGATGTGAATTGGCGCTGAATAAATTAAACTGAATTGAATTGAAAATTGAATTTTGTTTTTCAGCCATTCTGTTGTAGATTTGTTGCTGTGCTTGAGATCAGTGTCCTGTTGCACGTCCCATACTTTGTTATGCAGGGACATTCACGGTCGGCTCATGGTTCAGTGCAAGGTGACCAGTGTTGTGGTCTTCACTGTGCTGCGCATTAACCAGCTCCTCTCTGGTCTCTTCTATCCAAAGACTTACAAACACACTTACAGTGCTAACAGTGGAGGCTTAGCACTTGTAATAGCACATCTCTTTCATTTTTCAACTCCTTTAATGTAATTTTCACTATTAAGTTATTAGTAATGGTAAGGTTCATAGGCAGCTTGGCTCTTTCTGCCAATGGGAACATGAAAAATATGAATAAAATTTGCCATACCGATATTTAATGTGTTTTAAAACATTTTAAATTAATAATATTACTGTTATTATTATAAATGGACAGTTTGCTTCTCCTGTTGTAAATACACGATTGGTTACATTTCTCATCACGCCATCCACTGAACGGCCGCGGAAACACGTCAGTCTCTGCTGCAGCCAATAGGATGGCGGGAGGGCGTGCCCGAGGACAGCTGGGGTCGACACGGGCCGGTGGACTTCACCCTGCTTACATCAGTCTGCATTTAGTCTGCAGGTGGTCGATTTACCTTTTTGGACTGACACGTAAACATGGCGGACCTCCAGGTACGTATAACAGAAGCTAGCAGGAATAAAAGTGCGGGTTTGTGTCCCGCCGTTAACCGCACAGAGACTGTGCTACTGTCGCGGAAATGCTCTTTAGCTGATAGCTTAATGAACGACTGTTTGTGGCGTAAATATGCAAAATGTCCACGTGGTCTGTGCGATGAAAGGTGTAGGTTAACAGGTATCAGCTCAGTGTTGATCTGTCAGTAAGACACGGTTGATGGTGGATACTCAGCTTCCAAAAGATGACCCCCCAGGCTAATAATATAATACAGCTCCACGTGTCGGGCTTGCATTGCGCCTGGATGTAATATAAACTTAATGTGGCCACAGTACAGGGTTTAAACAGGCAGACCTTCCACCCTAACCTTTGGCCTGGTCACAGTGTGGAGAAGAAGTCACTGTAACAATGGCTGCGGGAGGAGCAGCAAAGCCCCCGCCCCCCCCGCAGCCATTACAGCTTTTCTTCATATCCATATCTGCAGTGGTTGGCCTGCAGAAAGTAGACCAACAGGCCTCTAGATCTGACACAGGTCATCCTACTGGGTCTTTATCACGTCTAATCCAGTCTAACCCTTTAGTTTAATAAACTTGACTTTCGCCCCGCTTAGCAAAGAATGGAACAGCCAGTGAGGTTTTTGCTGTATGCAGGGGTCCAAGTGGATCGGTTAACTCATTCAGTAGTGCTGCATTGATTTTCAGGTTCACAATGCAAATGGAAGATGATGTGAGCAAAGATTAGATAAATGCATGTGTAATGCAAGCTGGGGTAAGCTGTGTGTTGCACTGATTAACTGCCAGGTTATAAAACAGCTGTTCACTGTCTTCTGCAGACATGATAAAACTTCCAGATATAGTCAGGCTAGTATTTAAATTTAGTGTTACCTTAGGGGTAACCAGTATTAGAGTCAATCTTATAAATTGAGTACTGTCATGAAGCTGTCACCCTGTCCTTAGGCGAAGTTTGATGGAGCAGCAGCTGAGGTCAAGCAGCTGAAGGCAAAGCCGACTGATGAGGAGATGCTGCGGGTCTATGCACTGTTCAAGCAGGCCACCGTGGGTGACGTGAACACAGGTGAGTGTGCACAATGTAGTCAGTACTCAGCATTTAGCACTACCTCAGCCGTCATATGAACTATTAACATTACATGCGTGCAGTTGTGCACCATAATGCATCTTTTTATTGACATTGACACCTGTAGCACAGAGTGTATGACAAGCTAGATTTGAAGTGGATTGCAGGTTAAGTCAGTTCAATTCGTCCAATCGATTCAGTTCTTCTGAGTTAGAAAAAAACGTGTGGTATTAGGCAAAAAAGCAGTGGTTCAAAGAAACTGTTCGGTCATCATTTTGTTTCACCTGCAGTACAAGAGATTGTTTCACTTATTTAAATGGCTTACAGTGTGTTTATGTCTGAAGCTCGTCCAGGTATGCTTGATTTCACTGGGAAAGCTAAATGGGACGCCTGGGAGAAGCAGAAAGGTGAGCAACAATGTGCATTTGTCTACACACACATTTATATTCTGGTCAAAGCATTGTTGAAATAATTCCTTTTGTTTACATAGGCTTTCCACTGTTCTTAACAAGTCTTGAAATATGAAATCTAATTTAGTATTTTAATGCCTTTAAAAGCTCATTTATACCCATGAAATGTCCTCAATTTTGAGATTTCAGTTATAAATGAAGCAGGTTTTAATATTTTATCCACAGGCTCTGAGCTAGCAGTTGATCACCTGGCTGAGGTACCGTCCCGCTGGGCTCAGAATTTCAGCTGTTAGCTACAGGCGGTTGTTCGGTATCAAGCCCCGTCCCATCTGATACCGCTGGCCTGTGAATTTATTCTGGCTAGAACCCAGATCCAGCGTTATTGCATTAGCATTATATATTACATATACAATCAACGACTGCAGGTGCAAAGTATTAATGCTGTAGGCTCTGTTTTGCCAGGTGCTTTAAATCTTTTACTGAAGTACGGCAGTCAGCAGCGATGTCTCCAGTTTATCAGTGCCAATGGAAAGATTTCAGGGCCATTGCAACTAACAATCTGTTTTCAAAAACCAACCTTTTCTTTCATATCTTTGGCGAGTTTTGGTCTCATGATGGATCAGGATGACAGATAGTTCAAAGTACTTTAAGTACCAGATTAAAATTGTTGTCTTTGAGAATTAATGTTCATATTTCTGAGCTACATGCCTCAAATATTGATGATCCTGAGTAACACTGGTTGCATGTGTATGTTCAAATGATTTATACCCGGGGCTCTTTGGGGTTGGGAGCCCTTATAGGGACAAATATTCCCCAGTAAGTGTGGATGATTACAGCCTTCAAATTATATCACAATACTTCAAGAAAGTAGTGACACAGTAATATATCCAGTGGCATTGCAAATGTTTGCACAAAGGTAGCCTAAGTAGTTTTTTCTTGTATCAGTAAGTCACCGGGAGCATCGAGGTGTTGTTGTGATTTGGGGCTGTTGGGCACGTGTGCGACTAGTCGACTAATCGTCCCGCACTAGTCTTAGTACCAGACATACTAGTCGGTTAGCCTTATTGATTTTAATTGATGCCTTGTGCCGTGAATTGTTGTGCTAAATGTTAATATAATTTATTTATATAAATAAATTATATTAATATTATAAAATACTTTTTTTTCTCAGTCTGGTAAAAATAATCAAACTTTGTTTGTGTACTGAATTATTATTAACATAAATTATTAATACAGTGGTACTTTGAGATGCGAGTTTAATTTGTTCTGGGACCGAGCTCGTAACTTAAATTGCTCGTATGTCAATTCAAAATTTCAGCAGCGATCTTGGCATTCACTTTCTATGGATCTGTGGTTTTAAAAAAAGGAAATGTTCCAAAATTAATGCGGAAAATAAACACAACAGCAAACATCCAACAAAAAGGAGTGCACAGCGAGAGGCAGGGGTGGGCTGGGGTTGAAATTTAGCCCATGAGCTTGGTTTCACGGGGGCGCGAGAGCTACAGCGTGAACGCCGCTGTGCGTAATTGGGTAAAAAACTAATTCTAATCACCGACCTTTCGGAAAATCTTCCAATCCTCCTGATGGCCAGCACGTCTCTGGTGAGAGGAAAAACAACGAATGTAACGCTCGGATGGTGTATTTTCGCTCACTCATAACTCAAATATTTGCTCGCAACATAAAGCAAAGATTCGACCAAGTGACTGCTCGTATCTCAAAAAACTCGTTAGTTGGGACACTCGTATCTTAAGGTACCACTGTATCTACCCCATTCCAACATTTGTTTAGCACCAATAAACATCACAGCATGGAGCAAACCTCAATTCTGCTCACTTTTCATATGCACCATATGCTTACTCATACTCACTCATTCACTAGCACACTTAAACACACACATGGGCACACAAACACACACGTGTGCACACGCTAAATACCAGGAGATGCAGTACTGTCAGAACCCTCTTTTAATCTAAAAGCCTTTTTTTTTTTTGTTTTTTTTTTTTCCTGCTTCTCGGCGGTGTCG
>VUQK01005069.1:5983-17678 GCA_015106715.1 Bujurquina vittata | reverse complement strand
GTCGCTCCAGCTGTACCCTAGTGGAGTACAACATTGTACCTCTGAGCCTAGGAATTTTGATTTTGTACCTCTGAAGGTCCACAGTAAATCATCCCAAGGGTACACAATCAAAATTCCTAGGCTCAGAGGTACAATGTTGTACTCCACTAGGGTACAGCTGGAGTGACAAAGCCTTTGTACCTTTTTAGGTCCATTCTTGTCCCTCTATTTCTTTGTGTGCATGGTCAAGAAAACCTGCTGAAGTTCAAACTGAACATCAGAATGAGGAACAAGGTTATATAAGTGACTGAATGCAAAAGAGTGGCTGGTCTGAGTATTTCAGAAACTGCTGATCTAATGGGATTTTTCCCACACAACCATCTTTAGGGTTTACAGAAAACAGTCCAAAAAAGAGGAACCTCTGGGAAGCTCTTCTTGATTCCAAAGGTCAGAGCAGATTGTCCAGACTTGACTTTAAGATGATAGGGTGGCAAAAAATATGCAGAAGAGTATCTCTGAATGCACTTCACATTGAACCTTGAAGCAGAACTACAGCAGCAGAAGACCACACTGGGTGCCACATCTGTCAGCTAGGAATTTGGTAAAAAAATCATAAAAGCTGATCCAAGGATGGCTCATCAATCTTGCCTTGTATCAGTGGTTAAGGCTGGTGGTGGTGGCGGTGTAATGGTATGGAGGATGTTTTTTGGCATTCGTTGGGCCCCTTCAAACCAACTCATTCAAATACCACAGCCTAGCTGAGTACCATGTCCATCTCTTTATAACTACAGTGTACCCATCTTCTGATGGCTGCTTTCAGCAGGATAATGTGCCATGTCACAAAGCTCAGATCATCTCAAACTGGTTTCTGGAACGTGACAATGAGTTCACTGTACTCAACTGGCCTCCACAGTCACCAGATCTCAATCCAACAAAGCATGTGGGATGAGGTGGAACAGGAGATTTATATCGTGGCTGAGCAGCCAACAAACTTGCAGCAACTGTGTGATGCTATCATGCCAATATGGACCGAAATTTCTGAGGAATGGTTACACCACTTTGTTAAATCTGTGCCACAAAGAATTAAAGCAGTTCTGAAGGGTCCAAAGGTCCAACCCAGTACTAGTAAAGTGTCCTTGAATCTTAAGATCTGGATCTTAGTCAAACTGACCACGCGCAAACAAAAAATTCTATATGACTGCTGTCCAAGGAGGTCCCTTATTAATGCTGAAAATCACAAGTGCCATCAAGACAAATTGACATGCTGATTTCTTAAAGAGTCCCTGCTATTGAATGATTTGGAATTGTGCATTTTAAAATATGCTAAGACCATACTTGAACAGTCCCAACCACAAGAAATCAAGTCTCCAGACAGGTTTTGGGGAGTGCATTTTGCCTCCTACAGTGATGAGCTTAACAGATCACAGATGGTAAGTTCAACTTTTGGCCCTCTGAAGAAGCATTCTAAGAGAAAAGAGGCTCTCAGGTCAATATCATGGTGAGTCACTGCATAACAGGGTGAAAACAGGCACTCGAGCACACCCACTGAGACATATAAAGCCAGGGCTATGGGGATGGAATTATGACAAAAGTGTACAAAACAGATGGAAATAATATTAAGAAGATAGCAGAAGTCCTGCAGATAGATGTCCTTGTCCAAAAGTATGATAGAAAGCCACCCCCTGGATACACAAATGGCTACTGGCTCATCCCAAGAAATCAACCAAGTGTGGTTAGTTATGTTAAGTATGGTTAGAAGTCTTGTAACACAAGACCTCAAGACCATATGAGTCAACATTACTCTATGTCATACACATTGGCATCCACAAACCCCAACACACATGCAGAGCCTGAAGAAAGAGCACAGACAGCAGTGCACCAGCTGCTCAACATGTGTGTGGTGTTGATAAAGAACAAGAGAGGAAGACATCATTGTTTGCTATTCTGTAGGACTTTGTTTTGTTTGTTTTTTAAGGGAATACACCACAGGCAATTATTAGGCCAGACGTGGTCCAGAATTAGAGTCATTTCTGGCCATGGACAAATTAGGAAAGCACCATCAAACTGCTGGAAATTTAAGCAGTGGTCACTGATGATGTCTGGTTCTCGTATAGTGGGTGACAAATCTTGTTGGACAAAGAGCTGGCATTTAGTGTAATCTAAGAATGAATTATGAGTATGTTTGGAGCATTTACAACATAGCGAAGGCTTCTTCATCCTGAGAAAACATTTGCAAATCCTGTTTATGAAAGTCTCGGTTTTTTGTTTGTTGTTGGGCTTTTTTTGGGGGGGGGGGGTGCTGTCACACTGGCAGGAATGTGTATCTTGTTTGCCAGTAAGCATTGCCTAAGCTGACCATAAGTTGGGCCTAAACATTATAGGTGGGGTTTTTTAACTGTAGCACTATTTTAAGATATTTTGCTGGTGAACAGACAAAAACCTCACTGTGGCTTTTCAAGGTGGTTTGATTCTATTATGTTACCGGCCCCCAGGAGCACAGCCGAGCATCTTAAGAAAGGACCTGTACTAAGTGTGCACATTTCTTACAGTTTTTAATATGTTGACACCAGAATTACTGTAAGGTAACTATTAATAATCATCCACTCCTTCAACATCATGGCACACAATTTATGAAACGTAAAAAATGTTATAAACACTGGTAACTGCTTATTTATGAAGTGCAATGCTAACTAGCCACTAAGCATTCATGTCTACAGACAGCTGGGAGGAGCTTCCGTGAACTCAGCGAAATAGGATTTTCAAGACCAATACTGATATTTCATATATGTTTTTTTGTTTATTTTAATTTCAGATACATGAAACATTAACAGATTCACACATTTTTTATGTCTCGTTATTATTTTACTTGTATACGCTCTGCCCAACTCTGCTTGGATCAGCTGATCGTTGAATTTGTGGTGTTCCAAACATATCGTGCTGCTAATTGGGAAGTTTCGGTGCCCTCTGGTGGACAAACTCTGCAATGCCAACACTCGTAACAAGTTATTAAGATTTTAACGGTACTATTACTCTGAGCAATACTGCTTATTGTTCTGATACTTTAACAGTATTATTATCGGTACTTTTTGGGAGGAAAAAATAGAATCAAATTAAGAACAGAATACAAATTGTATGCTTTTGTCAAGTATGATTTGTCCAAAATGCTCAAAATACATATGTAAGAAATAAAACCTCCACTTTGAACTGATAGACTTTTTCTGACAGAATTTACTGTGCTGTAACATGAGTTTGACTGCACCCTCCAAATCAATAAGTGATTTCAAGCTAAAATTGGGAGTTTGGGATTGGGAATTGGAAGTGACAGTTTAGATGATATTTTGACTATCTCGGACTGAATGCACACACCCATAACAGTCAGCTTGCTAATAGCCACTTTTAATTGCTAAAGCACATTCATATTTTAAATAAGATAACCAATAATTTAGATAATTACATGTGTGCTCCAGGCTGCTAGCGTAACAGGCCTGGGGCAATGACAGATTAACGACAAGTTAGGCTTTTTTCCTAAATGTTTTGACAGATTGTTTGTGTTTCCTTGTTGCATTTGTGGCAACGAGCACTGTCAGCACTGACGCTATTTAACTTTATTGTCTCCTCCCTCTTCACAAATAGTCTCACATCCGGCCTCAGAGAGATACACGGAGAGAACGCTCAGAAAAAATGGATCATAGATTAATGAATGATAAATTTTATGTACCAATAATAAATGTGATGTCTTATTTTTTCCAGTACTGAAAGCAGTACCAACAGTGTCTGTGCTTATTGATACTACTTTAATAATAATTTAGTCCCAAGAGCTGGTCAGAAACACCACACACATGAAGAGCACTGCTAGTGGCCCAAAACTCCCAAGTGTTCCTTTCGAGGAATGAAACCCCAAAAGACAATAATCTATACAGAAATATTTTGTCAGTGTGGGCGGGAAAAAAATTTAAATGTTTTGCTCTTGTTGGCAGACCGGATAAGAGCTGGAGTTACACATGAACTGAATCTGCTCCACAAAACAGGATCAGCCAGTGAACCTAGTCTTTCACAAACACTGATTTGAGGCTTAAACCTTACACAACTCTGAGTTAGAAACCACCTCCAATCTGCCCTTGTTTGTCCCTCAGACACCTCTTTTACACACAAACACGTCCTTCCTGTAAACTTATTAAAGGACGAAGCCGCGGTCTACAGGTAGGTAACATGTGGTGGCAGTTACTTCCTAAAGCCAAGAGTAGGATGCGCCTCTCCAGTTCCTGCATGGTAGGAAAAAAAAACTCAGCAGTGCATCCAAGCTGTCCCTCTCTGTGTTTACAACCTCCCCCTCTGATCCTGGGACAGTTTACAAGAGGAAATTTGCTTGAATGAGCTCAACCTCCAGTAGACTGTGGGAGGTCTGCACATGGCAGAAAAACTGTTTTTTTCTCAATCACGATTGGAGCACCAAGGTGTGTAGGAGGGAGAAAGTCAATGATCAGAAGGTTGTGATTGGTCTTTTACTTCTGTAGGAGGAAGTGGGTATTATAGCACTCTAACCTCAGAGGCTGAAGGAGACTCTCTGGCTGGCAGTTAAAACATCAACAAGTGTTTGACGTAAACAGTGAACCCACTGCGAAGTCTTAAAAGAGTCTACGCAGAACCAGGGGACATAAACGGCACTTGCTAATGATGAAAAACATTCCCCACTGTCAGGAATACGGGCACTTTAATGTTCATGGTGCGTTATTCCACTACAGCGAGGTGGAAATCTGTGTGCAGTCTGTCAGCTGTTCCATTGGTCAAGCATCACAGACACTAACTGGGTTTTGATAAGTCACAATCGCCGTTACAGAGCTGTATATTATATGTACGTGCTACATCTTTGATTCATGCACGTCACAGCTGATGAGTTGACTCACACACTACTGACTAAATGCTTTTTTTAATAAAAATTTGTAAGAATGCACTTGATTTCTTTGTCATCCATTCATGTTCTGATTAATTTTCTCCACGTTATAAAATAAAATTCCAAAAATGAAGCAAAGGATACATGTGACAATAATTTAGCAGATCATTGCTTACTTGACTAGTTTGATGAAATCAAGAAACTCATTCTGCAATTTTTTTCACCTCTACCAGCAAGGAACTTAAGTATTAAGTCTAAGTATAAATTACACTTAAGATGTACGTCTTTTTTTTAATAATACATCTTGGTTGTCTGGGTTTAATGTAATTTCACAATACAATGCCATGGAGATCTACACCCATGCATCGCCATCGACACAGCCCACACAGGCATAAATGGCGGCAATGGGCACTTGCATAGACTACATGATTGGTAGACAATTTTGGTACCGCCTAAGTATAAATTACACTTAACATGTACGTCTTTCACATTCACACCTATGGGCAATTTAGAATCACCATTTAACCTCACCCCACTAATTGCACGTCTTTGGAGGACTGTGGGAGGAAGCCAAAGTACACATACACAGAACTTCACCCAGAAGGGCCCCAACTAGCCGAACCCTTATGTTGTGAAGTGACACTGCTAACCACTGCACTATTAAAATGACTTTCTAAATGTAAAGACAGATAAACACTTTAACTATTAGTTAAAAGTATCGCTATTGACTAGCTTACAATACAGAAAAACAGTCAAAATGACTAGATAAATGTATGGCAGCTAGTGGAAAAATTGGGCTAACCTGTTTTGAGTTTTGGTTGCATAATGACCATGTAACATGTATTCCCCACTGTCACTGAGTAAAACTGGTTACAAAGAAGGTGCTGCACCAAAAACCTCTTGATGGTTCCTTTGGTTGCAGATTGTCACAGGTGCCGGTAGTTTTCATCTATGTCTGCAAATACTCGCTAACTATTTCGCAAGCAGTAGAAATTTTTTTACTACAGCTGGGAGAGTAGCTTGACATTGTGTGTGTGTGTGCGTGTGTGTGTGTGTGTGTGTGTGTGTGCATGCGTGTGTGTGTCCAACTCCATCATTTCCATTCAAACAATGACGGCTGCAATATGCTAGTGACCAAAGCGATCACAAGGAGGTGACCAGTTGGCAAATACTAGTTTTTTCCTCATAACTGGTGGTTGCCACTGACTGGTCTCTAAGCCTGTGTGACTGGGGCCTTGTCTGGGTCCTATATTATGATTGTCACACGTCCAAAATGGCAAACAGGTTAATGTCAGGCGGTTACTGAAAACCTCAATAAACAGCTAATCCTGCTTAGTAAAGGTAATGACGTCTGCTAAACATAAAACAGATAAAAGCAGTAAGTAAATAAAATGGTACGTTAATAATTATGGGTGTTTAAAAACAGAAACAGTTAAAAAAAATGGTTGAGCGGCTCTTTGGGAATTTTGGACAGTATCTCTGCGCCACCAACTCCCTATAACATAACTGTGGCTACAAAGCAAATTTAAACAAACAGAGAGACATGCAAATAAACAACTAAAGGGAGACAGAGATGACCACGGTAACAACTAAAGACGTAAAGACAGAGGATGAGTCTGACCCGATTTGAACACAGTCTGCTGTTTCTGCACTGCCAGGTCAACATCTTTGCATCTGCTCAGCCCTGTTTGTCAGAGTCACACACAGTAAAGTTTAAAAGTGTCAAAAGTTAAAAAAAATGTGGCTTAAAAAAGAGCTCCTGACAGTGGAAAATAGCATGTCTGGTAGGCTTAGGAATATTCACAAAGGAAACATGTCGCTGTGCATGTGTGCAGGCTTGTAACCTGCCTCCTAAACTGCATATGAGCATGCATAGTTGTTCAAGGACCAGTGCATGTTGTGCATGT
The DNA here is from genome assembly GCA_015106715.1 of Bujurquina vittata. NCBI lineage: Eukaryota > Metazoa > Chordata > Actinopteri > Cichliformes > Cichlidae > Bujurquina > Bujurquina vittata. The sequence continues at coordinate 10,901 of VUQK01005069.1, read as the reverse complement.
TGTGCAATCTGTCGGTGAACCAACGTGGCCTCTGGCCCCCCCAAAATGATTGAGGGATGGTGGTCAGCAAGAGGTAGAAAGGGCGAACAGGGAGAGAAAAACAGGGAGGCATGGGCAACACACAACATGTATCTCCTCAACCAAGATATCAGATGTTGCTATGGCAACATAGGACAGCACAAGGGAGAATAATATGGACAAATGTGAATAACAAAAACAACCAAACACAGGATAATAAGCAACAGTAAAGTAGCCAAGATAGATCTTAAACTCTACAAACCCCACCGTTCCCCACTGAAAAGCAGTGAAGGATACCGGTCTACGGGATGGTGTTGCTATGGTTACAGAGCAGGCAATGGGTGGATATTTGCTAATATTCAATAACCACTTTTTGCTGTAAGGGTCATTCATTATTTTTTATACTGTTCTTTTTTTTTAACTAATACGCAGCAACGTTTCTGCTGTTTCGGATAAGAAGAGAACAGCCTGGCTGCTCAACAATATTCGCCTCAAAAAGTCATCCATCATCTTAAACGTGGAATGTTTCAAAGTTCTGAAACATGCCTCACTCTTTTATCAGCATCCAGCCCCAGCTGGTCTCCGGGAGGTAAGCTGATGCAAGCTAAGCCCAGGTTATCAAAGGTAAGATTTCCCTTATCACGCGTGTTCCCTCAAGTAGTTCAGTATTACATCCCTGGATCCTACATTTCCCAGAAAACCCAACTCAGTTAGCCAAAATGAGGCATCCCTGCTTCCTTAACGTACAGTCGAAGGTGACATAAATGTATCTAGTTAGAGAGCACCCTGATAACATAATCAGGATTATATTTCAGACTACAGAAAGCCCCCTTCAGAGACCCTTCAACTGTTATCATTAGGGATGGTAATCACAGAGTACCTTATAATATGTATGTTGCTCATAATAAGGAAATAAATCATTTCAGCTTATTAGCTCTCCCATTCCCAGTGTGAGTTTCTTCTTCTTGACTACAACTTAAGCTTATTCAGTCATTCGTTTAATGAGCACCAACACGGGCAGTTATAAAAAATCGACTTTGATATGTTAAATTTACAGAGGAATCTATTTAGAGCAGGTGGCAAAATACTGATAACTGCATTTACTGCCTGAGAACTAACTTGAACATATAAAACCAGCGGAATACACTTGCCTACTGTTGTACAATGAATCTACAAATGTATTGACCCACGCCTCTTAATATTTGAATCAAAGTGTGTTCGGTCCCATCGCCACAAATGCATAAAATCAAGCACCCAGCCATGCAGTCTGCCTTAGAGACATTTGTCAAAGAATGGGCCATTCTAAAGAGCTCACTGAAGAAGAGTGTGGTACTTTAATAGGATGCCACCACTACAACAATTCATTCCATGAAATTTCTTCCCTCCTAGGCATTCCATGATCAGCTATAACTGGTATGATTGCAAAGTGGAAGTGTTTAGGAACCAGAAGTGCATAGTGCGCAAAAGTCTCCAATGCTCTCTTGACTCAGTAACTGCAGAGCTTCAAACCTCCTCTGGCATTAACATCAGCACTAAAACAGTGCAGTGGGAGATTCACGGCATGGGTTTCCATGGTCGGCAACCCCAGTAGGTCTAACGTGTAAATGGACCGGTGCTTTTGTCCATATAGCGTGTACATGCAGAGGTCTCTCGAGCTTGAAAAAGGTGACTGGACTTCTTTAGGTTTCTTGAAGACGTTTCATCTCTCATCTGAAAGGCTTCTTCAGTTCTCAAACCAAAAGGTGGAGAGACCCAGGTATTTAAACTCCACTGGGGGTTGTCCCCTGGACGTGGCGGTGACCCACCATTGTTCATGTGCATAATCACATGCGCCAAGGTGTGAAAGAAGGCATGGGTCATTACAATCAGTGGTTTCGGGTGAAACCAACGTGGGACTTCGGCCCATTCTATGAAGTGGCCTATTGAGGTCACCTCAATAGTCACAAAGGTGTGAGAGACAAGGCGCCTGGGGAGGGAGCTCAGGACAGCACTGAAGACTGGGGAAAGTTGGTGATGTAATCCACCTCCTTGCTCAGTGATGGCTGTTCACAGTGGAAATATATGGCTTCTTTTATTCCTGTTTCAAACCATCTGCCTTTCCAGTTCAAAATGTGAACATTGGCATCCTCAAAAGAGTGTACTTTCTCCTTTTGATTTGAGAACTGAAGAAGGCTTTCCGATGAGAAGTGAAACAGCTTTAAGAAGCTTAAAGAAGTCCAGTCACTTTTTTGAAGCTCCAGAGACTACAATGACCTGGATGACGGCGAACCCACACAGATATATGTGCAGAGCTTCCATAACCTAACTAAAAGTTACCCCATTGTTACAGTCCAAAAATACTTTTGTTTAAAGATGACAAAGTGTATGCACTACATCTTGCTTGCTTTTATTTGTTTTTCCATGCCAGAGGTGAAAGGTTTTGGGAATTCTAAAGTCCAGGTTGCAGCACAACACCATACTAAATGCAGAACGCAGTATACTGTAACACATAATAATGTAAATTAAGTGACACTTTGAGGAATTCAATTCAATTTTATTTATTTAGCGCCAAATCACAACCTCAAGTTGCCTCAAGGTGCTTTAAATTGTAAGGTAAAGAGCCTACAATAATTACAGAAAAAAACCAACAATCAGAGTGGCCCCACATGCACAAGCACTGGGCAACAGTGAGAAGGAAAAAATCCCTTTTAACAGGAAGAAACCCCCATCAGAACCAGCCTTTGGGAGGGGCAGCCATCTGCTGCGACCAGTTGGGGATGAGGGGAGAGAGACAAGACAAAAAAAAAACCACTGTGGCAAAGTGGTGTATAAATACAGAGAGAATAAAAAGAGGTGAATGAAGAAGAAACACTAAGTGCATCATAGGAACCCCCCCAGCAGCCTAGTTCTATTGCAGCCCTTAACTAAAGGGGTGGATCCGGGCCACCTGATCCAGTACTAACAATAAGCTTGATCAAAAAGCAAAGTTTAAAGCCTAATATTAAAAGTAGAGAGGAAGTCTGTCTCCCAAATCCAAACTGGGAGTTGGTTCCACAGTAGAGGAAGCTGAAAGCCCTGAAAGCTGAAGGCTTTGCCTCCCATTCTAGGAATACCCTAGGAACCCCAAGTAAGTCTGTGCTCAGAGAAGGAAGTGCTCTACTAGGATAATAAGGAACTGTGAGGTCTTTAAGATATATAAATAAATGAATTAAATAATAAATAACTTTACCTAAAGTAATCAGGTTTAAATTGTACCACGTGGCTCTTGATGTGGCCGTCTTTCTTTTTAGTGTGTTTGGCAGAGCTCTGAATGATTCACTTGCTGCACACTACTAAAAATTTACTGGAGCAACCAGCCATGGAAAGTATGAGATTGACTTTATGACACTTGTTGAGCATGACCACATCTGAGTTTATCCAAAAGCCACAGCGCAGTGCTCAGTGAGGCCGAATCAATAGCAGTTTATAAACGATGGAAATCTGTTGGACACGTTGTGCCGCGCATTTAGCGGGTCGGGACCGAGAGCCAGCGTGTTTGAATTGCTTAGAGGGCAGATGTGTGTTAACAATTCGTGATTCCATCTTCTTGACGCCTGGGCAGGACAGGGGATTGTGCAAGTTCACTTGGCAGGCAGTCCACAGGCCGACATCTGGAGAACATTACGTCTGCAGGAGACGGTGCACGGCTCACCCCTGGATATCAAACTACGTGTCATTACCCACGTCGCTTTTGTTTGTGTGTTTAAAAACACACTAACAGATCACGGGATGCTTTCAGGCGGGGGTTAAGGATCCTGATGTGGCAGCACGAAGGAGAAGGGGGAAAGTGACAACAGGAGGAGAAGGCCTGCGCTCAATGAAGGTAGACGAGCTGGCCTCTGAGCCACGCGTAGACATTTCAAAGACAGCTGCAGCGTGCGTGTCTGTGACTTTATAAGAAGAAGGAGGGAAAAAGGCTCTCCAGTGGTGAGTTTGCACAGGAATGCAGCGGAGGCACAAATTGTTGAACGCCCCCCCCCCCCAACCCCTGCCTAGCTTGCGTAACGTGAAACGTAGCAGCAAAAGGTAACCACAGAGAGACAGACACACGAGAAGAAAATGCTAGTCTAAACACTCATTTCTATCATTTTGAAGCCTGCTGACATCCAAGCGAAGCGTCATGGCGCACACGGAACATCTGTAGCAGCTCACAGACCGTAGCGTTTCTCCCTGGGCTGCAGCCACACACACACACACACACACACACACACACACACACACACAGAGCACGGCGAGTCTCAGTAGCTGTTCGCACGGCTGAACCGTTTATTTCTGCCACCCTGCCGACAATAAGCCCCCCAAGATGCACCCATATCCTCACCTGCAGTCGCTCCGACGCGGGTTGCCACATGTTTGCAGAATCAGAGGTTCTCCGTCCCTTACTACAGCTTGTTCTCTTCCCGTAGTCCGGTTCACATCTGTTCGCCTTCACAGCTCGCCTCTCTGTCCTCCTTCTCTCTGGACTGGTCGATAATGAAAGGATAGGTTGCTCCGCCTGACTGTAGTTAACGCATCGGCCACCAGGTGGAGATACCTGCTTTCGATGGTGGGTAGCTCTTTGCTGCTTTCAGGTGCTGTGGGAAATCGAGGATCCAGGCAGTCTATGGAGATTGGCTTATCTCCCAGACATTTTGTTAGTTTGCTCTAAGAGTATACATGTTGTTTTATCCGTTATATAACTTTCACATATTTCACATATTATCTCAAGCTTCCTCATTTGTAGCAAAAAATATTCATGTTGCACTTATCAATATTTAATGAGAACGGCATTATATATTTGTCCCTAAACTCTCCTTCCCTTTAAAGTGGAGCTATAAAGCGTCTTTGAACTCTCCATGTCCATTTTCCCTGGTTCACTGTGCAACGTCAAGGTTCCTCTTGG
>VUQK01005068.1:21834-33463 GCA_015106715.1 Bujurquina vittata | reverse complement strand
AGGGAGGGATATGAGAATTTTTTTGGTACCATGTCCTCAAAACACATTTAATAAAGGCAGACCAACCTGTTTGGACTTCCACACCTCCAGGACAGGCATGCCGGCAATTATAGAGTTGGGATCTTCTTGTGCCGCTGAATTCACTGTGTCATTGGCACCGATGACCAGCGTCAAGTCGGTCTCTGCAGGTCACAAACGTTTACGCGTTTATACAAAGAAGACATGAACTCAGAAACTCCAGCGCTGCACTAATCTCCCTCTGCCATAAACAGAACCATGTGTCTCAGACTGCGTGCCTGGTTGCTAAGAAAACAATGAGTGTTGTCCTAATAACTTGGCACGTCCAACTATCCAGACACAACATGTGGGTGCGCCAAGTGCAGATGAAACGAGAGGACACATTTATTACAAGTCACCCATCTATTAATCGAATCCAACACCTTCTCGCCACAGTGATGGCCGTGTAACGGTAAATATAACAGTTCTTTCTAGAATTTATTTTTCAAAAAAGGAATTTGCCTGGGAAGTCGTCATTGATCTCATCCATCTCCAGGACCACATCATAGGGAACGCCAGCTTCGGCCAGGAGTACGTTCAGCTGGCCGGGCATACGGCCGGCCACTGGGTGGATGCCAAACCTGTTGGAGATATCACAGCACATCAACACTGATTTTCCCTGAAAACTCATCAATCACTGATAAAGGATGATTTGCTCCTGTGGTGCCAGAATAGGTGGGAGGAAAAGGGGGGGGGGGGGTCGCACACACACCCGTCTATGTTGTAGAAACTCACCTCACAATCTTGCCTTGTTCCCTCAGCATCTTCACCATGTCTGCAATAGGGTACTGGGCTTTGGCTGCACATAGACCCCAACCTAACAACATAAATATAGAAACATGCAAAAGCTGAGCAAACTGGACTCTTGAACTTAGGATACAAACATTATATTATTACTATCCAGAGACTCTGTAGTCCCCTTGTTGTCCAACAGCTTTTCATATATCAAATTGGTGCCCCGTCATAGATGAGCGTTTCACAGCTATTTGTTCTCAACCAAAAGCACGGCAATCAATCCTGCAGAACACAGAACCACTTATTCATCTACCCTTCATTCTTTCTTCTGTGCTCCTCCACCACAAGTCTCCTCTCTGCGTTAAATCATAGCAGTCAAAAGTCTGAGAGACATTTTTCTAAGGAAAACTTTCATGTGTGGTGTGCATTGGGGTCCCTCTGCGTGCAAAGAACTAGTTTCACTGTGTCTGCGTAACCCCTGTTTAACCCTGGTGGTCAGGTACCTTCTAGAGTTCAGCATTGCCCCTAATCGAGCCTTTTCAAGCCAGCGACTTTTATCCCGTATCTCCTATAACTCCCCAGACAACCGGAGCCTTCTGTTTCCTCACTGCCGTGCTTTGTTGTTGACAGCACATGGAGAGTCTGGACTGAATAGCCCTTATGATTTTTCACTGTTTCTCTAATCAAACCAGCATGTTCGACCACACAGCTGTCTCTGCATTGATTTGGAGCCACTGGAAAAAAAGAGCAATCCTAGTATCCAAGCTTCTCAGAGTGGTTCCCCTTGCACAGGCCGTTCAACAACTACTCATTTGTCAGACAAGTCTGGCTCTTTCTGCTTAATAAATCATGATGTGGTCATTATCTCACACTCTCAAATCCAAACCCTCATCTTTCAGGCCTTGTAGACAGTCAAACTACTCCCTCTAGTGGTCACTACGGTTCAAAATTCTGAGGTTAACAAACCACCACCAGTCCTGATTCTGGCCTTTTCCAAGCACTTCACAATCGAATCGGGCTTTCCCAGAACTGTTTTTGATCTGTACTTTGGCAGCAGTACTTTTTCATTTTATTTTTTCGGGAGGAGGGGGTGATGGTACTGATCCAGACTAAGAATCTAAATAAAATAAAAAATTACATTTGGAGTCCACGCTACCTAGTGACAGCAAAACTAATATAAAAGCTGTGCTCCAGTTGAGTCTCTTATGTAAGCCCAAACTTCTTTCTACACCTGTCTACACCTGCCTCTCAAAGGCTCCAGTCTGTTTCCAGCTCTGTCTCCACCCTCAGCTGGGAAGAAATCTTTTCTACTTTAATATATCTTGCACCTTTGTTTATTATGTATTTATTTATTCATTTGTTTGTTTCGTTTTAACTAATGTTTGCGTGTTATAATGAAAAAGTGCTCCTGGAACTTTACAAATGCTTCTCATCATGAGGTTATGTGCATTATGCTCCAGTTGTCTGTCGTACTGGATGTGACAAAACCACCAGTTGAGAGGGAAAAATGCATTTTCACCGACTGCTTGGTGAGTGAGTGTTGGCTGCCGCTGGGAGCTGCACCAAAAACCTCCTTGTGATTGCTGTCATTGCTATCAGATTGCACTGGTTACACATAGTTTGCATGAAAAACACTATAGTTGGCAATCTGCTAGAGACCAAAGCATCCCCAACTGGCACATTTTTCACTAGCAACCATCCACAAAGTTGTTGTTTTTTTGTTTTTTTTTTATTAACCAATCCTTGACCACAAAGCTGAAAATTACACTCCTGATCAGCACTTGAAAACATTTGTAAAACAGTGTATACCTGGGGTGATGATGATGTTGTTGGCTTCTTTGATTATGTCAATGGTTTGGTCCACATTGACCTCAGTGTGAGTGCCAACGATCTCCATGGGCTTACCGCCCAATGAGGAGGTGGTGCCGTACCCACCCAGGATCACGTTTGGCAGGGAGCGGTTCATAGCCTTGAAGGAGAAGACGTCCAGTGACATGTTTGTATGCTCTTATTTTTATTGCTGGAAATGTGCATCTACTCACCACACACATGATGTATGAGAGGATGGCACCGGAGGAGCCGATCAGAGCTCCGACGATCGTCATAAGATTGTTGTCCAGCAGGAAGCCTTCAGCACAGAGCGCCCATCCTGAGTAGCTGTTCAGCACAGTAATGACCACGGGCATGTCAGCGCCTCCGATGGCTGCTGTTAGCGTTACACCCTATGGCACGTTGAATCCGAAACAGGTTAGTAAAAACAACTATTTTAGCATAATTCATGTTAGATTAAAAACAATACTTACTGATGAAATATGACTTTTTTCTGCCTGTTTGCAGCACAAATAATGGATGCAAACTCACCATGACAGTAGAAAGCCCAGACACTCCCAGTAGGCATCCCATGCCAGTACCATAGCTGGAACTAAGCATAAAGGGCACCATGCCTCCAACGGACGCGGCCATGAGACCGGCATTCAACATGTGCCGTCCAGGCAGCAGCAGGGGGGCAGAGTCCAGGACGCCTACAACCGAATACATTTTCAGAAACACATTTTTCAGGGAAATAAGAGAAAGTATTCTCACTCTTAGGATAAGGTTAAAAGGAGCATAACTGACAAGACAAAACAAGTGAGCACACTTTTCTTTACCCAGTGTCAAGTGCCTTTGAACCCTCAGAATTATCTGCGAAAGCCTCTAATCAGATGTGTGAGCATCTGTCTCATCCACAAATCAGCCTGCAACCCTCTACCAATCACAGCCACGCAGTCACTGTCCCGCCTTTCCCACAAATTACCAGAGAGCTCCTCATCGGTTCCTCTTGATCAGTTGGCCTACCATGTAAATTAGAGAGTACGGACACCTCACAAACTTCTGAATTTAAAAGGGGATCTTTAGCTTTAAGTAGATGAAAAGAACAATCAGCAGCAGAACAGACAGGCTGATGTGTTTTTACAGATATTTGTGTGTGTTACAAGAAGGACGATGGTCAGATCTGAAAAGTTTATGGGCTTTAAAACATCTGGAACATGAACAGAAAATAAAAACGTGCAAATGAGAGCTTAAAGCCCAATCTGTTACCTTGAAGCTTGCCATAGGCCACCAGTGATCCGCTGAAGGTGACGCCTCCGATGTAAGTGCCCAGGTAGGCCACTGTCTTAAGCACACCTGCAGCTGGGTGAGTATCCAGGTGGGGGTACTCAATCATATACTCAGCAATGCATGTGAGAACAGCCGCCAGGCCCACAAGGCTGTGGAAAGCTGCCACGAGCTGGGGCAAGTCTGAGATTTCAATACGCTTGGCAATGGTCAGACCTGCAGTCGAGATGCGAAGAGAGTAAAAAAAAAAAAAGCCAGATTTTAAAGTCAAACACCAGAACTAAACTTCGCATGCACATTGGCAAGAGTTTAACGGCAAAAAACATTCAAAGCATTAAAAAAAAAAAGAAATAAAGAGGACAAACAGTTAGAAGGCAGACGCCTGTTTTTAATTACGGGGCCTGATCTTCAAAAGGTAATCTAACGAGTCCAGAGTTAAGCATTTAATTGTGTTTTCTTGAAAACAGAGAAGCACTAAATGCACGCTGAGTAAACACTCATGCATGTCTGGCTCCGTGTGTGTGTGTGTGTGTGTGTTTGTGTGGGTGTGGGTGTGCACGCTCATGTTGATTACAGCACCATTTATCTTCTTGCTTCTTAAATTACTATTAACATGTACAACATTCACACATCATGATGGAATCCACTCATTTCTGTGTCTGGACAGGATGATTGATGTACTGTTATGAATTAGCAATACTTCTTCAAAAGACTGGAGGAGCCGCGTGCAAAGTTAATAAGATGTAACTCATTCATGATGACACAGGAGCTGTCGAAACAGTCAGACTTCAGAGGAGCCATGCCCGAACTTTATTAATTTATTTTTTATTGAAAACTGAAACCAAGAGGTGCCTCATTAGCTGCAAGTCTCCTTCACAGTGAAACAGCAAAGCGTGCTTCAGACAAATAAACTAGAAGTGCTGTAGGACTTTTTTTTAAAGCAGAGAAGCATCAGTGAACACAACATCATGATGTGCCTTTTAGTTGTAGACCCTTTGAAAGCAGGGAGTCACCTACCCACGGTTCCCCCTGTGGCCATGGCCAGAGACATCTGAGACAGCAGCTCCGGTGAGGGTTTGAGGGCACCAAGGGTGGCAGCAAGGCCCCCTGCCACTCCCATCATGCCGAGGGCATTTCCCAAGCGACTGGTGTTCTGGGCAGAGAGGCCAGCCAGCGCCCCGACACAGCACAAACCTGAGCCCAAGTACATCATCTGAGGGGGGGGGGAAGTGAGACTCAGCATTTTATTATCGCTACAGTCAAGTGGAAAAAGTCATCCTTAGATCCTGAATAAGGAATAGAGAACCAAGGTAAAAATAATCTAAAGATGAGAGCATATTGCATAATAATTTGAGGGAGCCAATCCAGTCTGCTCTTTTCAAGCTTTATGTTTTTATTCTTGCACTCTACTTTTCTGTGTTCACGCCAGACCTATATGCCTGACATGCAGAGCAGCCTGAGCTTTTGACTCATAGGGATTACTTGTACATGCACTGACCTCCATATTTGAAACTTTGACCACATTTAAAATGCATCTACTACTGCAACAGTATCAGTATCAACAGTATCTATGCATCTGTGTGTCTCCCTAAGACACTCTTGGACAAATTTGGTGTAATGTCTGATTGTGCCAATGGAAGAATTCAGTAGGTAACAGTCCAGTGAATTTATAGCAAGGAAAATAATTATCCAGCCTCCTGCTTTCTGTACATGCACAGTGGTCTCACAAGCCTGGCACAGACCATCTCCCTTTGTGTGCAGCATGTAAGAAAGAGCAGTTGCAGACAGCGTTCCAACTAGTAAGTCAGTGAGCAAGTGCGTGAAGTTTGAACAGCATCTGGTGTGAATTTTAGGTCACATCGTTCTCAAGCTAGCGCGTTGACAAGATTCTCAAAGAACTTAACCTCTAAGTAGTGACCTCTGACCTTTACCTTGAGATAAAGATTTTTAGTAGATGCTTCTATGGTGTGAATTTGAACATTCTAGGTCTCGAGTTATAGCCAACAAACGGACACCGCCGACGCCAAGGCTATGACAAAAGCTCCACCTTTTCTTTGAAGCAGCAGGGCTAATAAATACCCTTGCATCGATCGGCTTAGTTTAATACACCACAATCATGGAGAAAAGTGCCGACTTGACAGTTGCACAGATGATGATCACTGACACTCTCCGCAAGGAGGATATGCCACAGAAGATCATTGTTGGAGCATAGTGCTCCATATTAATGGAAGGTTCACTGCAATGGAAAAGTGTGGCAGGAAAAGGGAAAAGAGCAACAGGAATCACCGCAGCCTTGAGACGACTGTCATGAAAATTTGATTCAAGACCTTGGGAGGACTTCTCAAGGACTGGGCTGAAGCCAGGGTCATTACATCAAGAGTCACCACACAGAAGTCTTCATGAAAGGAACGACAGCTGTTCTTCCTAAGATCAAACCACTCCACAGACAAAGTCAGAAGGAGAAAAAGAGTCGGACTGCTGTTTGGTGGTCCAAAGTCCTCTTTTCAGATGAAAGTAAATGTTGGTTTTCATTTGTAAATCAAGGTCCTAGAGTCTGAAGCAAGAGTGGAAATGCACAGAATCCAAAGTGTTTTAAGTCCACTGTGAATTTCCTGCAATCTGTGATGATTTGGGATGCTGATTTACTTTTCCAGCATGACCTTCACAAAGTGCCACACCTATCACCAAATGGCCTGCTGAACATGTTATTACTGTGCAAGATTGCCCAGCCAAATTACTCGACCTGAACCCCACAGGGGGAAATTATCAAGAGGAAGAAGAGAAACACTCAGCCCAAAGATACAGTTGGGCTATCAAAGCAGAATGGGCTTCAGTAACACCTCCACGCCATGTCACACTGATGCACTAATTTGAGGTAAAGGAGCAACAACCAGGTATTGAGAATAGAACATTGTACATCCTTTTCTGATCGAGCTTAGCAGATTTCAGATTTTTGTGAATTTCAAACAAAAAAGTCTTGATGTATTTCACGTTAAGTTTAATGAATATGGAAATTAAATTATGAATAATAATGAATTTTTATGACCTCATTCTCTGAGATGCACTTTCATCCATAAAATTAACTTCACGTTCAAGTAAGCACTCAGAAGCCACCATGCTTTGATCTAAACAGAAATGCAGCCATACTGAGCACCACATGCTCATCAACCAATTCACTTCACCGCCAAGCTGCTCTATGCAAATATATTCTCAGTGGGAACAAATGTGAGTGAAATCCTTTCACCTGCTCAATGCTGTACCCGGCTGCCACCGAGGCTCCATATCCTCCAACAAATGTGGCCCCAGGCAGAAGATACAGGTAATTGTACTCAGGAGGGTCAGTGGGACGTTTAAACATGTCCAGCATCCTCTGGGTGATCAGAAAACCACCTGCACAGGTACAGTAAATATTAATAAATATTGGGTGGGACAAAAACAGCATTTTTGTGTCCAGTTTTGAATGTCAGACCGGCAATGTTGATAGAGGAAACAAAGGCAGCAGCCAGAGCGAGACTCTCAGGCAGGGAAGATGGCGTGAGACCTCCACCCATCAGCACCAGGCCTCCTACCGCTGTCAAACCTGACGGAGAAACAACAGCAAAACTTTATAGAAACACATCTGTACAGATTATGAAATTGGGCTGCAGCCAACTTAATGAGTCCTGACCTGAGATGGCATTAGTGACAGACATGAGAGGTGAGTGCAGGGCGGGGGTCACGCCCCACACAGTGTGGTATCCCACAATCCCAGCCAAACCAAAGGTGGTGACCATCTGAGTGAAAGCAGCGTTGGGAGAGATGACGCCCAGAGCCAGGCAGGCGGACACACCTACAGGGATACAGAGCAAAGAAGTGCTGTTGTTGCTATGTTTGTATGCGCTTTGCTTTCCCTGCTGCTGTGCTCTCAGTTTGATTTCCAGTCCCGTTTTAACCATTAAAGCAATGGAATAACTGAACAAAACAAACAAACGCATAATTTTATAACCAACGGTTATGATTCATAGTTTCTCTGAAGGAAGTTGACCGAAATGTTATGAAGTTACTGAAAACTATATTCATCCAGAGCTCAATTACAGAGGGGCCTTCAAAGGTCACAGTAAGATCTCATGATGTCTGTCTTCTGGGGAACAAAGACTAGCTGTAATTTTTCCATTTTTATAAAAACTAAGACTGGTAAATAAAGGACCCCCCCCACCCCCACCCCCACCCCAATCACTTTTCCAGTGGGATCCTGCAAAGAGGTGGCTATAACTGGTTTTGCCACCCTCGGCAGCGAGAACTGCAATCAAGTGTTTGCAATAACTGCCAATGAGGCTCATTGGCCCACTCTTCTTTTGAGAATTGTTTTAATTCATTTACATTGGAGTGTTTTCCAGCATGAATGGCCTGTTTAAGGTCATAGCAAAGCTTCTCAGTCGGATTTAAGCCCAGACTTTTATTGGGCCACTCCAATCACAGCAAGTCAGCGGTTTCTTTAAATCGTGGCATGATGTGTTGCTCTTTGAGATCTTTTACCCTGGTTCACTTTCTCAGACAGCCTCTATTTCAGTGATTCCTGGATTCAACAAATAGGCCTGAGTGTGGCTGGAGAAACTGATCTCAACACGACACAAAAGAATAAGAAATCAGGAAGGAGGGAAGGATATTTCCGCAGTGATCTCTGGGTGTTTGGGTTTGACCTGCAGTGTAGACACCCGCGGAGGTCATGGTGCGGTTGAAGGGTGAAACGGCCGCTGCTTTCTCAGCCTCCAACTCTGCGACCGATTTCTGTTTCACCGGCTGTGGTGGGACCGTTTTAGGAAGAGGAGATGGGAACATGTTCTTGCCTTCCTGAACACACCAGAAAACACACAAGAAGACCAGAGAAAGGAGACAGAAGTCCGCAAAAGAGTTGCGTGAGAAACAGACATCAAGACTTTTGCATAGTGGGAGATGTCGAACACAAACTCGTGCGCTGCACAGGGGATTACACTGAACAAAAAAGCAATCACAAACCAGTTAGCAGTGGTTTGGGAAGATAAATTCTCTTTTAAGGGGCTAAATAATGCTTGGTGTAACAAGGGGTAAGCTGATATCTCCTGTTGAGGTTGCCTGCTTATTCTGCCATAAACAACGTGTCAAAGCCAAAATTCCTGGGAAAGTGCATTTTGAAACGTTCATAACATTCTTGCTGGGATCCAACTTGAGCCTTTCCCAGCTAGAACTGGGTTTTAGAGCTCAACTGGTGCTAAATCCCAGCATGACAGTGCACACTGATAGGGAAGGAGGGATACCAGTGGAGATGGAATCTGGTAGGAGACACGGAAAAACCCACCTTCATAACGAGGGTCCCACGGATGACATGGTCAATCGTTCCATAGTCAAATTCCTCTTTGGGCTCGTAGTGGAAGTATTCCTTGTCTGGGCTAATGGCCTTCAGCAGCTTCAGTATGTTGTTTGAATACAGGGTGCTGGCTTGGGTGGCCATGCGGCTGGGAAGATCTGTGTAGCCGACGTGTGTTACTCCCTATTTAACAAAAAAGTATATTCGTGGTGAAAATAAATAAATAATAAATTCTGACTGGCAAACAAATCATAAGCATATATTTTCCATTCTTTAAGATTTCATTTGTTCGTTGCCCACCTTGTAAACATGCAGCTCTCCGGGCTTTGTGGTCTCGATGTTGCCCCCCGCTTCTGCAGCCAGATCCACCACCACAGAGCCATCCTTCATAGAATCTACAAACTCCTTTTTGATCAAGATGGGAGCACGCTTCCCTGCATGAGCACAGGACCACAGGTGGAACATATTAAATAAAATGAGATGCATCAAACTATTTTCATATCATCATGCAGTCCAACAAACAGCATAGTCGCTCCCTGTTAAAGGTACAGTGAGGAATTTTGGACCGTTAGGAGCTGAAAATCCCTCAATAATGAAAACAAGCTTATTGTTGTTGTTTGTTGTATTGTTATTGTTGTTGGGGCTAAAGTCAAAGACTGTATATGAAAGATGGATAAGACCACTGTGCCATCACCCATTGGCTAGTCAGGCCTAGTTGTGAAAACTCACCCTGAGGGGCGGATTGGCACGCACATATGCCAGAGACTTAAAACAGTTTTATCCTTTTTTTTGCCTCTAAAGGGGACCTTCAGATGGACTTAAAACTTGCTACTTGGACCAAAAACTTTACTGAGGTCAAGGTAGTCAAAGAGTTGTTTTCCCCATAGACTTCTATATTACTTGAACTCTTTTTGAAACAAGTGAAGTTGCCCCCTGCTGGCCATTTTCCTAAAAGTGTGGCTACATCTCGCAGGGATGCAGATCACAGCCACTGTGATTCGTCTACTTGGTAGTAATATCATGTAAACAGTGTATTTATTAAAGCCGGTGCCGTGCATCTGTGAATCAAAATATATTGGGCTGTTTTCACACAGTGCTAATGCAGTAGCAAGTATTCTTCCAGTGTAGCCACATACAGTCTAATGCCAGGTCCAATGTTAGCTGGGCTTTACTCGCAATTGTTTGAAGTACACAAAAAAGCTCGCAAGGGTATTGGACCCTTATGTAGGCTACAGCATTTGCACTAAGATCTGAATGCATTTGCAGAGCAATATTGTGCAGGTTTATGTCTCCGATTGCTGTTCAGTGCTGCTGTGCAAAGGAGAAAATAAAAGCAACAATAATGAAGCTTCAAATGCCAAACGATAAATACAAAAGTGGCTTAAAGTACCGACGTGACTCACCCGGAATTAGGGCGGTGCTGATAACAATGTCAACCTCTTTACACTGCTTCGCAAAAAGGGCCATCTCGGCCTCGATGAACTCCTTTGACATCTCCTTGGCATAACCGCCGACGCCCTCGCCAGACTCTTTGATGTCTACTTCTAAAGGTTCTGCGCCAAATGACTTGAACTGCTCCAGAGCAGCTGGCCTGAAAGTCAAGAAACAGCCAGCCTATCATCAAAATCATATCCATCATCCGTCCGTCTGAGTCACTGCTTCCCGCCCTCCCACCCAGTCTTATACCTGGTATCAAATCCTCTGACTATGGCTCCCATTGACTTGGCTGCCCCTGCTGCTGCCAAACCAGCCACTCCACCTCCAATAACCAGAACCTGTTTACAACAGAAACATCCAAATGTACCAAAGAGACTCAAAGAGTCCACACTTCTTTGTTTTAATTTGAGGTCCAGTAAAAGAAAGAGAGAAAAAATTGTACTAAAGTAGAAATATATCTTGCTTGGTTGAGTAAAACATCGACTATTACCTTAGCTGGAGGGACTTTTCCCGCAGCTGTGATCTGACCAGTAAAGAACCTGCCAAAGTGGTTGGCAGCCAGAACCACAGCCTTGTACCTACATAACAAAAATTCAAGTCACGTGTACAGCAACTAGAAAAACATAAAAAATCTGTATTTATATATTTATTTTTTACCCAGCAATGTTTGCCATGGAACTGAGGGCATCGTAACCTTGCGCAATGGTAACTCTGGGCACCTGGTCCATGGCCAACACAGTGCTCTGCCTCTGTGACAGCTTATTCATCAGCTCGTGGTTCTGCGCTGGATAGATGAAGCTCACCAGGGTGGATTTGGGCTTCAGGAGATCTGCCTCACTCAAACTGGGGGCTCGAACCTAAAAAAATGAATGAAAAATATTTTTAAAAAGGCCTTACAAGTCATCGATGGAAGATAGGAACCTAAGTTAAATCTGATAGATAGCGGCACCTAAAATTTTAAGCCACTTTATGTTGTAGAGA
>VUQK01005068.1:11161-21814 GCA_015106715.1 Bujurquina vittata | reverse complement strand
TTTATGTTGTAGAGATCCTACAACGCTGTAGCGAGAAATCCCAACAATCATCCTACGGGAAAGCAATGACCAACAGAGGGAAGAAACACACTCGATTTTTATTTTGTTTGAATTTAGAAGTAATAAATCCTTTTTTTTCTACACATATTATTATAATAATGGAGCTCATATTCAACACAGCCATGTTAATTAACATTTTAAGGTAAAGAGGTCGGCATATAAGCCAGGCAGCTGTGGATGCTCAATTTCAGACAGACTTTTCCCCACTCTGAACTGTATATGACGGCAAGGAGAGCAAATATCCTTAGTATGAACATCTCAGACACACTGACCAAAGAAGCCTCAAACTTTCTTCTGATTGGCTGGAATCAGAAAGCACAAAGGTAACGGTAAGTTAGCTAAACTTATCCAGTTTCAGATTTTTAAAAAAGGATTATTTTGAACTACAAGTCTTGAAAAGCTACTCTAGTAGAATAGCTTAGAGTTTGAAATATGTATCATAGGTTTCCCTTAACCAAGTAATCTGTGCCAACTGGCTTCATGGATAAATAATGCTGAGATTCATCTGCACATCAGTGAAAATACACTATAATGACAAAAGCATTCCCTTGTCTGCCTTCACACACATATATGCACCATAATCCCCCCTCCACCAAACTTTACACCTGGCACAATGCAGTCAGACAAGTACCGTTCTCCTGGCAAACGCCAAACCCAGACTCATCCATCGGATTACCAGACGGAAAAGAGTGACTCATCACTCCAGAGAACACATCTCCACTGCTCTAGTCCAGTGGCAACGTGCTTTACCCCACTGCATCAGAAGCTTTGCATTGTGCTTGGTGATTTGCCATAGAAACCCATTCTATGAAGCTCTCTAGTGATCGACTCTGCAGAAAGTTGCCAACCTTTGTGCACTATGCACCTCAGCATCCGCTGACCCCGCTCTGTGATTTTACGTGGCCTACCACTTTGTGGTTGAGTTGCTGTTGCTCCAAATCACTTCCACTTTGTTATAATACCACTAACAGTTGACTGTAGAAAATTTAGTAGTGAGGAAATTTCAAGACTGGACTTGTTGTACAGATAGCATCCTATCACGGTACCATGCTGGAATTCACTGAGCTCCTGAGAGCGACCCATTCTTTCACAAATATTTGTAGAAGCAGTCTGCATGCCCAGGTGCTTGGTTTATACACCTTCGGCAATGGAAGTGATTGGAACAGCTGAATTCAGTTATTTGGATGGGTGTGTGAATACTTTGGCAACATAGTGTATGTCTTATAATAATATTTCCTGAATGCATGTATAAGGGGAACAGCACACGCCCCAGCACAGAAGCCTGTGGAACTACTGAATGAACGTTGATCATTGCTTTTAGATGCTGCACGCAGACCAGGAAGGACAAGCACAAAGACCAGTTCATGATATGAGGCCTTAAGAAAAAGGTGTTTACTGGTTCTGTGCTGAAACTCTACAAACAATCCACTTCTGTGCAAAGAACAGTCTAATCGGCAGACCAGACTGTGAGGGGTACAAACCTTGAGGACCAAGTCCGAGCCGAGGGCTCCCTTAACGTCAGTAATGGTGGCTCCAGCATCTCTGTACTGCTGATCGGAGAACTTGGATTCCTCTCCAGCTCCGCTCTCCACCTGCACCTTGAAGCCCTGTTTGACCAGCGCCTGCACCCCGGCTGGAGACAGCGCCACACGCCGTTCATTCTGTAACGTCTCCTTAGGAACTCCAACCACCACGTCCTTGTAGAGGACACCTGAGCACAAAATCCAGCAGAGAGACAAGTCTGTGATTCATAAAAAGCCACGGACCAAATTCAGCGGCCTTCTATGAAAAACATTAAAAACTGAATACTGGAATTTGTCACACATAAATACATAATAAGGCATGAGTGTATCTTTTTTACACAACAACGCAGCAGAGCATGCGTGCACAGCTGAGATTGCGTTGCTGGAAACAGTGTCAGGTTACACATTTCTCTCCGTACATGGTGTGGTGACCTCGCCGCCATGGAGACATTATTAGCAGGTGATTGGCACCAGGCCAGCACACACAGAGAGAGGCCTGCAGTCCTACACAGATACACTCCAAAGTCAACCTTAAAAGCTCTCATCAGCTCACAAAACCTTCCCAAAGACTCAGCGCCATGTGCCCTGCGAACAGCACTGGCACCATAAACAAAAGTCTGTCATCAGAATGAGCGCAAGTCAGGTTTTACATGTCACCTTTAACTGACCTCTCATGTGCTCTCACATGTTAGCAGCACCCACGGCTCTGTCAGCGAGGCCACTGCCTGGTTTATAACAGCCTTCCCTATTTTGAGAACATCTCTAGCAACCTGCTGCAAACAGTTTGTGAACTGTGGTGGAGTTTTCCACTCTTTTGGCCCGGCACAGCATGTCCTTGAGTGAACCATTACACTCTCATTCCTCATGTCAGACACAGAGGAAATCCAAACCTTGAGAGAAAGCACGCAAACCCAGCCTGTCCTCTGTGGAAAATACTCTAAAGTTAAGCAAAGAGATTTGCAAATTTCCTACCTCTGGAGGCCTTTTGGTCCCATAACACTGGGAAAGTCCTGAAATGCCTCCTTCCAGGTGACTTCAGATGGACCCCTCGCTGGGACAGAATGACAGAGGAGCTGCAGATGCAGCGCAGAAGGGTCGACATGGCCGCTGAGCGTCCGCCCTGAGGCTCCTAAGCTCTTGATTATGAACACAAACAAGGAGAGACCGGCGATAAGGCGACACTACTTCTGCATCTGCTGTCAAATAAAAAAGAACATTATAAAACCCCTCAAAGCAGGTCCCGAGCCCACCCCCCTTCCCAAATCACACACTCGGACTGTCTGTGCTGCGAGGCCTACAGACAGCAGACTGACATGTCAACCACACACACACACGCAGGGCACAGGGTTGATTACACACTCCAGGCTTCTCTTCGCGAGAACTAGAATTGTGACGGCACAGGGGGGAAAGTGTGCCAAGTCTGGCCTGGTTGAACAGGAGCAGAGGAGTTAGTGTTCAGGATAACAAGGGGGTCGTGGGGGACAGCTCACACACTCAAAACTGGAAAAATGTGGTGTTTATATAAGAAAAGCCAACATCTGTGAAGACAAACAATGTCATGACCAATAAGTAAATTAAAAAAACATAAATAAACACATGACTGTGGAAACTTGTCATACCCTGCTTGCTGTTTTGATTTCTGAGTCACACTTTCTGATAATGTATTTGTTGTAGTTTTTTCCTGCCATTCATTCATTCATTCCCAGTCAAGTCATTGCTCTTCAGTCTACACTCATCAATTCACATACTCAAAGATTGGCTTTTCTCACACTTGCCTTTCAGATTTCCAGAAGGAGCGGATTTAGCAGCAGGGTCACCTGTGAGGTTCCTACTCCCCCTCCCCAAAAAAGATCCTCCCCGTCTGCTTGCAAGGAGACAGAGACGACCTTCCAACAGTTTCTTATCGCTGCGGGGATATTTGTGTATAAATAGCAAGCCACGTGACTGCAGTCATCGCCACCTTTGCAGCAGCTAAACTCCTTCAAGCGGTGCGCAGGTTAACCACACTCCCACAGAGAAGGCTGGATTAAGACGTAGACGTCAGAAATCCGGAAGCCTCTGGCTGATGGTTTTATTTTGAAGGGTATATGTGGATGAACGGACCGGAAATGGTCCCCACAATGTGTGGCCCCTCACCAGTACTCCCAATTAGAAGCCTTTCTTATGCCGATATATTTGGGGATTATCTGTTACCAGGGGTTCTAATAAGGCCTATGCGGCTTAGTGCATTTTCTTTTCTGCACACAAGATGTCGCTAAAGAGTCACACACCGCTGTGACACCTGTAAATGGTTGGACGACAAAAACTATTTCTGCTTCCTCTTTGTCCTCTGCGGCCCTGTCACTTCAAACGTGATCATACTTATAATACAAACACTCTCATCGATCTATGACTTTATATTTATATATAAAAGTTAAAATTGGTATATATTTTAAAATTAGTTCCTTTATTTTTTATTTTATTGCGTTTTTATAAAATCCAAAAATGGAAACATTAAAATTATAGTGGTAATTAGGGAAACAATAAATGCATTATTATATTACATTATATACATTATATATATATTTTAAATTTTGACATGTTATTTGAGGAATAAACTCACTATAAAACATGCAACAAATCAAAAGAAATGTACAGTAATAGACAGAATATGTAATTAAATAATAATTAATTAATAATAATTATCACCTTGTATTATGCATAATGATATAAAACTATCTAGAAAAAAACATTAGACAAGATACAGTAAAAATAAGGTTATAAGGGAGTAATAAAATACACACCTAGTCACGCAATAACAGGTAGAGTACCTTACCTGCAGTATATTAAATAATTTTCAAATGATTGTTCTTTATGATAAGTCACTATTTTTAAAATATATTTTCTTTGTAAAGTACTGTGCAAAAGTCTAGTCAACCATAATGAGCAATAGTTCTCCAGACTTTCTAAATTATTT
Organism: Bujurquina vittata; assembly: GCA_015106715.1. Lineage (NCBI taxonomy): Eukaryota > Metazoa > Chordata > Actinopteri > Cichliformes > Cichlidae > Bujurquina > Bujurquina vittata. Next base: position 17,275 of record VUQK01005068.1, on the reverse strand, counting down.
TCAGACCTTTTGGTTGAACATTGGCTCCTTTTTCACTTTGAGTTTGTTTGTTTGCTTGTTAAGCCATTTAACACTGACCGATGACTCATTCAAGCATGAAAAAGGTACTGAAGGAATGAACCAGTGTTGCGTCTACACACAACAGAAAACTTAGCAAAGAACCAGTTTTAAATTGTATCTTTAGGCCCTTTGTTATTAGCAGCCTGACAGAAACATTTGTTCCAATTTTTTCCCTTGAATCTGTGAAAAATGCCAAAAGATTGACAAACATATAATTGTATTTTTGTACCAACAAGGTGATTCCCAGAGAACTATTAGCTAGAAGCTTGGTATATCTTGGCATAGTGTGCAGTGTGACATTTAAAAAACAAAAAAATGAGGAAACTGAACAAGTGGAGGCCTAAAAACTATCTACAGCAGTGAACAGTCTGTGAAAGTCATGTCATTAAGAAACAGGAAAAAAAGCCAGAAAAAAAACTGACACAGGACCTGAGAGATGCATCTGGCCCTTCAGCTGATCCATCTACTGTTCATCAGAAATGGTCTCAGTGGCTGTCAAGAAACCAGTCTTCAGGAAGGGAAACGGACAGGAAAGGCTGAAAATCAGTGGCAACAAGTCTCATGGAGTGATAAATCCAAATTTGAAATTTTAGGTTCAAATCATCATCAATATCTACACCAGAGTTCAGGAGAGCAGTACAACAGTGAGTGTCTGCAGCTAAAATTGATGAAATTACGAACCCATAAAAGTACCATCAGATTTTGATTCACCATGCAATACCATCTGAAAAGAGTCTGACTGACAGCAGCTTCATTTGTCAGCATGAAAATGCTGACACACTGCCAATCAGTCATGGACTGGACTCTCCAAAGCCCAGAACTCAACATTATTGAAGTAGTGTGGGATCATCTTGACAGAGAACAGACTAAAAGGCAGCCAACATCCAAAGAAGAGCTTTGAATGTCCTCCAAGAAGCCCGGAGAACTATTCCTGCAGACTGCTTAAAGAAATGAGAAGAAAGCTTCCTCAGAGAGTTCAGACTGTGTTTAAGAATAAAGGTGGTCACACCAAAATTGACTTTCAAGCTCGTCAGAATTGTACAAACTCTGTTTTTGTCTTATAGGCTGTATTTCCATGTATGTTTGCAGTAAACTGAGGCACCAATTTCTTATTTTCCTATTAAAGTATAAAGAAACGAGGGGTGGCGTAAGACTTTTGCACAGTACACAGCAACAGCCGAAGCGGAAGGTTGCGATCACCTCACTCAGGAAAATGTTTTGGTTGACCGCCTTGTTTTAGTGGCACATGGATGTTGTAAACAGCGTCTCTGGGTTCATATCTTCTGTCCATGGCGGGTATCAGCGCCCACGTTATTTCTGATTAATTAGCTGCTGGTGGCAAGTTTCAGCCATTTTCGGTACGTAACTGCATCAGAGTTTGTGTCCTTTGTCCTTTGCTGTAGTAACATCTAACAGCTAGCGTGTAGCTGCATGCTGTCAGTGAGTTTCTGCTTCGGCTACTCCGCCTGACTCCACTCTTTCACAATCGTTGTATGCTCCTCTGTCAGTCCCTTCGGTAGCTGCTGGTGGAGCATGGGGTCTGTGAAGCTGCTGTCCGTGGATCCATCAGACCGGGGCTCCCAGAGATGCAGGCTGGGTCCGGGCATGATGTCGGCGCTGGGTCTGCGCCTGGGCTCCCCTCTGCTGGTGTCTGTCCCCGGCGGAAGCTGCTTGTGCACTGCCTGGCCCCGGCCTGACCTGGCAGAGGGCTTCCTGCAGATGGACCTGAAATGTTTCTCTCCCAGCCTTCTCTCTCAGGTCCCCTCACACCTGAGCCTGGACCCCGGTCAGCTCACACCTGTGCCCTGCCCCAAACTGAAAGGTGTTAGGATAACCGTGATAGTCCAGAGTGTTGACTTCAGGAAACGCACGCAGCATCGCCTTGTTCATGAACTCGTAAAAGACATGCTCAGAGGTGTATGTGTTCATAACGGGTTTGTGATAAACCTGGAGGATTTTGATACAGAAATCAGATATGTTGTTATTGAAAGCACGAACCCAGAGTCGGATAGCGCTGGATTCATCACCTCGAAGACTTCTGTGGGGATAGTGGGCATCCAGACGGTCCAGCATTACAGGAGTCAGCTGCAGGACCGGCACACGGTGCAGCTGGGGGGACTAGAGGAGGTGAATTCACTCAGATGGCATGTAACAAAGTGGCTTGCCACTGGCATGACACCTAATTGTTTGTTGTTTGTTTGTTTTACTATATTTTAGGTGAGTGCATCCCTTAGAGAGATGCTGAAGCTGCCACTTCTCTATCCAACCACCCTGAGCTCTCTTGGTGTGTCCTGTCCCAGAGGTGTGCTTCTGGTGGGGCCTCCAGGTGTAGGCAAGACCCTGTTGGTCCGCCAAGTGGTGGGTGAGGTGGGAGCAAGCCTGGTGGTGGTCAGAGGGCCAGAGGTAATAATAATGAAAAAATGGCATTTGTTTATGTCATAATGTTGATGCCTGCTATATTATTATAATTCCATTGAGCATTTTGTGTGTAAACGCATTGCTATGTGAGTGATGTTTTTTGATTTTTCAGGTGGTGGGATCCCGACCAGGCGAGAGCGAGGAGACGCTGCGGACTGTGTTTGAGCGGGCTCGATCTGCAGCAGAAGAGGGTCCCTGTGTGCTGTTCTTAGACGAGCTGGACTCTCTCTGTCCAAGGAGAACCGGCTCATCTGCACCGGAGAACCGCCTGGTCGCTCAGCTTCTCACTCTGATGGACGGGGTGAATCGGTCCAACCGCTTCCTCATTGTCGGAGCCACCAACCGGCCAGACAGCTTAGACCCAGCGCTGCGCCGGCCAGGAAGATTTGACAGAGAGGTGCGGCTATTAAGTCTCTGCTTCCTGTTGCTAACAATTCCCTTTTATCCAGTATTTTTAATCCTATCATTCTGTGGAAGGATAATAAATATTTCATCTTCTCTGATTTGTGTAGCTTAGATTTGACCAATTATGATTCTCATCTTATTATTGAGCATCACAAAAAAGTCCATGTCTTTGTTTCCAGAGACACGGTTACATTACTGTGCAGAGTCACTCTTCAATTTTTTATATATTGATAGGAAGTTGGAAATAGGGTCAGATATTAATTGAAACACATGCAAACATACATGGAAATACAGCATATAAGGCAAAAACTGAGTTTGTACAATTCTAACAAGCTTAAAAGTCAGTATTTGGTGTGACCGCCTTTATTCTTCAGCACAGTCTGAACTCTCTGAGGCAGCTTTCTTTCCATTTCTTTAAGTAGTCTTCAGGAATAGTTCTCCAGGCTTCTTGAAGGACATTCAAAGCTCCTCTTTGGATGTCGACTACCTTTTATTTTGTTTCATATCAAGATGATCCCGCACTGCTTCAATAATATTGAGGTCCAGGTCCGATCACGCTGGCCTGTGAAGTTTTCATGACTAGAACCCTGCATACTGACAATTTAAACCAGAAATTTCAAATGTCGATTCATCACTCCATCAGATCTATTGCCACCAATTTTCAGTCTAGTTCTTGTGTAATTTGGCATACCTCAGCCTTGTCTTCTTGATAGCCACTGAGACCATTTCTGATGAGGCTTCAGTGAACAGTAGATAGATCAACTGAAGGGCCCGGTGTATCTCTCAGGTTCTGTGTCCTGACACTTTTGTCCTCCATTTTGATTTTTCATAGCTTCGACTAAAGAAGAAGAAATGGCAACAAATTATGTGTTTTTGTGACAGGCTGCTGGTAACAAAGTGCCTAAAGATACAGTTTAAAATTGGGTGTTTGCTAAGTTGTCTGTTACGTGTGTATGTAGACATAGCACTGGTTTGTCATTTAGGTGAGTTGTCTTTTTATGCTTCAAACATTCATAGGTCAGTGTTTAGTGGCTTGAAAAACAAAAAACATTCCTCTGAAAATGCTCAGGTACAAGAACTGGACTGAAAATGGGTGAAAAAGCAGCCAATGTCTAAAGAAAAACTTTGAGAGAGCTTCAGAAAGCTGGAGAACTGTGGCTCAAGACTTTTGCACACAGAGTTGATTTACTGCTGGTTTACCTGTCTGAAGATGCCTTTTTATTTTAAGAATATGCTAAAGATATGTGGCTTGAGAAAAATTTGTCCAATATTTTTTTCTTTTTCTCAGACTTCAATTAATAAACTCACGATCAAAACCCATGTGACACAGATACACTATATAATTCTTACGTGAACCATTTTGTTTTTGAAAAATATCTGTCGGAATAGAATAAGATTTTTATGAAAACAGATGAATGACGATGACTGAATGTCTCAGTACGCCCGATTCTTAAAAGCTGCTGGTAGGCATGGATGCACAAAGGCGTAAACATAGTTGTTGTTTTTTTTGTGTATGTTGTTGCAGAAAACTGCATGTGAATCTTTGAATCTCTGAGGCTTTGTCTTTATCACAGATTATAATCGGAGCTCCCACCTTGCAGCAGAGAAAGGCCATCTTGTCTGTCCTGTGTGAGAGGATGCCCGTGTGTCCCGGTGTAAACATGACAGAACTTGCACAAACAACGACGGGCTATGTCGGAGCAGACCTCAGTGCCCTGTGCAGGGAGGCCGCCATGCACGCTTTACGGGAAAACTCCAAGGTAATGACAGCAGCGTGGCGCAATGAAACAAAAGACTAGTTTTTACTTTTATATGCAGCCATATGCACTGTTGTTCAATTTGTAGTGTTAAAATGAAAAACTCTGTATAAAGTGCCTGTAAAATAAATGTGAAAGTCTGCACTAGAACCACATTTGGAGATTCCTCTGTTCCCTTTTTCTTAATGTATGTGTGAAAGATTCCCTAGAAAGCAATGTGGAAACTAAGTGAATGAGTTTTGTAAAAACCTGTTGGAGATGAAGATTTGTGCATGATGGTTTTTCTGTGTTTCCCTGACTCTGTCTGCAGGGTTCAGGGGAGCAGGTGGTGAGCATGAAGCACTTCCGTGAGGCCCTGAAGTCGGTGCGTCCTTCCTGCCTTAGAAGCAGCATGGGCAGGACGGAGCTCTCTCCAGTGGCTTGGGAGCAAATTGGAGGTTTGGATGACATCAAGCTAAAACTAAGACAGGTAGCTAATCAAGTGGCGGTGCTCAAATTGTACATTTATATATTCAGAGAGCAGTCAGCTGTTTCCTCTGAATCAAAGAATCTACCCATTACTGGAAGTTTATTTTCCCTAACTGTCCTTTTTTGCGTCTCCACATCAAAGAGCATTGAGTGGCCAATGAGGTACCCCGAGGCCTTCGTCCGTTTGGGTCTGTGTCGACCCCGTGGTGTGCTGCTCTATGGGCCTCCAGGATGTGCAAAGACAACACTTGTCAAGGCTGCAGCTTCTTCCTCCAACTGTGCCTTTCTGTCTGTCAGTGGTGCTGACCTCTACTCTCCCTATGTTGGAGATTCAGAGAAGGCTTTAGCACAGGTACAGTCTCTTTATAGTCTTTAATAGACAAGCAGTGAGACTGGTGTCCTCCTGTCTGTTTTATCCACAAGCTCTTGCACTTGTCTGTCCACATGCAGCTGTTTCGTCAGGCCCGGGCCTGCGTTCCCTGCATCCTGTTCCTCGATGAGATCGACTCATTGATTGGCTCGCGCTCGAACGGTCAGACACCAAACAGCGTACAGACGCGTCTCCTCTCTGTGCTCCTCAATGAGATGGATGGGATTGGTGTAAAGACTCTGGAGAGGAGAGGGACTGAGAAGATCCTCCAGGCAGAAGGAGTTGAAGAGAATCACGCACAGGAACAGGTCAGACATCGTGGAAACATGCCTGATGCTGCAGCTGATCCAGCCCTAGCTATAAACTTGATCGAAAAGGAAAGTTTTAAGCCTAATCTTAAAGATAGAGAGGGTGTCTGACCGTATATATTACAAAAAGACCTGCAGAGATTAACAAAGTACACGAGTGCACATAAATTGGGTACATTTATGCAAAATTTGTGGGTTGTTTTTTTTTTAATAATTATGTCTTTTATTTCCACTTTTTATTTCTTTGGGTGTTTTTTTGGGGGGGGGGGGGGGGGTGTGGGATGTTAGTGGGTGGGTGCTGTGGGTATTTTAGGGGGAATTTTCTCTC
>VUQK01005067.1:2586-17033 GCA_015106715.1 Bujurquina vittata | reverse complement strand
AACGGATGATTCAGCGGCTCCTGATTCAGCCCTAACTGTAAGCTCTATCAAAAAGGAAAGTTTTAAGCCTAATCTTAAAAATAGAGGGGGCATGTCTCCCACATCCAAACAGTGAGTGAAAAGGGGTGAATAAAAAAGTAATACCCAGCAGTCTAGACCTATTGCAGCATTATTAAGGGATGGTTCAAGGTCACCAGATCCTGATCTTGAGCTCCAACAGTTGATTACAAATAAGCACATGTTCAGTGACAGTGGGAAGCAAGAACTCCCTTTTAATAGGAAGAGACCTCCAGCATAACCAAACTTAGGGAGGAGCACTCTTATGCCAGTGATATTTTTGGCACTGGAAAAATCTACACACTGACTCTGCATAAAAGAAACAAAATCAGCCTACTAGCATGCAATGTGCTCTTGTATTTACATTTTATAGTTTGAGTTATATGTGTAGAGGTGTATGAAGTGGAAAAAGTTATTGTGAACCCAACATGAACTGCTTCCTCAGTTAAAGCAAATGCACATAGTTTTCAAAATGTCTGACCAAATGAACTACTATTTTGATCAATAATCAAAATATTTCACAGACATAATGCATTTCCTCACCCTCAGTCCTGGCCTAAAATATCACAGTTCGCTTTTGCTCTGCACTTAACCTAAACCTAATTTTAACACTTATTCCAAACCTTTATCTTTAAATAGTTCTCTGAAAGCTTTATAATACACACACACACACACACACACACACACACACACACACACACACACACACACACACACACACACACACACACCCACACCCACACACACACACACACACACACACACACACACACACACACACACACGCACACACACACACACACACACACACGCACACACACACACACACACACACCCTGCATCAGCTTTCAGGGCCAGTTCTCAGGCTTCTCAGCCACTTTATCTCTGGCTGTGGTCAAAGGAAACATGCAAACTTCCTGTCGTATTGTCTTTCTACACCGCTTCTGTTTACAAGCCTCCTGATCTACATATACCGGTAGTAATTAACTGACCCCCAAAAGGTAACACAGAATTTTTATAAAAACAATGCACGCAGACTGCTACTCCATTTCTGTGTATTAAAATTGAATTATGCATCTTCATCTTTTTCTGGTGCCTGGTGGCTAGTGAAACCTCCTCTCCTAAGCTCTTTGTTGCAGAAGAGATGAGAATATATGTGTTTGGGGAGATACAAAGTGGGGCTTTCTGTATTAAAATAAACACTTCCCTGTATTGGAGGCAGCCAGAGTTAGAGAAGCATAAAAAAGCACCTCGCACCAACAAATGTGTTTTATAATGCGCAAATCCTTCTGTGCAAGTGAAGATGCTCAACTGTATGCAATACAATTGCTTGTTGTGAGCCACTCAAATTTGCTTATGAGATTTTGTCATTGCTTTCATGCGTCGGTTCCCTGTACGGTAAACATTCATCACTTAGAGTGTGATATGACAATTTTACATCAGTGTTAGGGATTCCCAACTCAGACTTAGTGTTTCATTGTATTCAAGGGATAAATCATGCCATTAGTGGCTATGCTGCTTCACAATGCCACGAGGTATATGCTGGCCCAGATTAATCTTCAAAATGAGGCAACAATTCAATAACCGCCGCATAGTCGGTGTGCAAACTGTCATATTTTATTACAGAATTTGTCAACACACGGATGAGAGGAGACAGATAGTACACAAAATAAGCCAGCAAGATATTTGATTTGGACAGATTTGTGTGGGCTCACAACAATGTGTTTTGTAATGTTTCGTAGCAAAGAGCTAAGCAAACAACATTACGTGCACACACACTCCTTTTTCTCATCCAAAGCTTCAATCCTAGCAATTTACTATAGCTGCAATGCGCTCAATTGGAGCCATCAAGAGGTCAAAGTGTCATCTAAACTCCAATCAGATCTGCGCATAAAGGTAGCTGTGATGCAGCTGCGCCATCACATTATACTGGAGACAGCCACCTTCATGCATTACATGGGTAGCACATTACGCGTGCTTTTTGAAGCAGCATTAGAAAGGGAAACGTGAAACAAATATCTCACATTGACAGAAATGCTCGGCGCACACAGAGGTCTACATATTCCAAGTCAGAAACGATTACTCATCATCAAAGCCTTTTGTCTCTGTGTGCTTTGTTGTTTTGACAAAGAGAGGGGGGCCATTCATCACTGCGAATGGATGGAGACGCCGTGAATTTACACTGTACCGCAGTTCACCGTGTTCATCCATAGTCAGTGCAGCTGGAGTTAGGATTTATGATTCTTTGGGAGAGGAAAACAAATCTGGCCTGCATGTGTAAATATTTAACTGTGAAAAAGGTAGCACTGTTGGCTAAGTTAGAGGAGCACGTCTGCAGCACCAATGCACGTGATGAGCTGAACGTGTTTTGCTCCTGTTACCTTACACGACTCTCACTTTTAGTGAACAAGTTTGATGGGGATACAGAGACTCGGGGATCATGAAAAGTTTAAAAAAGGGAAAAGAAAACATATCTCTGCTACAGACATTTTAGACTTTTTCGTCCAGTTATAGTGTATATGAAATTTTAATGATTCAGAAACTGATAGTGAATAAACTGGAGAGCAAGTACGATGCACAGAGCAATGTGAACAGCATCAAAACTGAAAAAAAAAAACTTTTTGTTTTATTGGCTATAAAAAGAAAGGTGGGACAGGAATGTAGTGGTCAGCACTGCACCCTCACTTGGGTCATCCGAGGCCTTTCTGCAAGGACTTTTCTTGACCTCCTGAAGCAGCAACGCCCAGAATTGAAAAATTAACTCAATGCAGAAGTGACAACAAAAAAAACCCAAAAACTGCAGATCCTCTAGTGGCAGCTCGAGGCTGGTTCTAAACATATGGACAGTTTCCCCCTTTGTAACAACTGAGTGGAGTGAATTTTACCTGGATACTGATCACTTTGATTGACAAGTGTCCTGACACAAGCTTCTATGTCCACTGGGTATCTACCTCGGCCTCATCTCTAGTTAAAATATCTGAATTGGACTTCTCAACCATGTTGATGCTTTTTGGAGCATTTTTGAAGGACTGTCTGACTAATGTTGCGGCTTATAGAGTGGCAGTGGCGCAGTGGGAAGGCGCTTGCCTTTCAGCCGGAAGGTTGCAGGTTCAAGCCCTGTCCCTGTGTTGCGTTGTGTCCTTGGGCAAGACGCTTAAACCACATTGCCTAAGGGTAGCGCCGGTCTCTGGCTGCATGACCGCAGATACTTGTCTCTGGATGAGTGATCTGAAACCCTCATTCCGTTGTGTGCACAATGAGTTCAACTTTATGCTTCTTTTTTGGAAATTCTAGTATTTTATTAGTCTTATCACTAATAAGCAGATATTTGTGTCTTTGCATTACACCAGTATGGATGCTCCTTGACAAACAAGTTAGCTAACGATAGCTAGCCAACCCACTCATCCAAATAGGATCACTTCTGGCACCAAAACCCAACATGGCACTGACTGAAATGCCAATGTTGAAGCTTCAAACTGAGTCTAAATCCAGTGGGTGATGTCACCGTGGCCACATCCACCTTTTATACTATCTATGTGGTCTGCCTGTGGCTGTGGGGTTTAAGGGGTGTAAGCTACACCGGCTTACTCCCACAGTTCAAAACATGCATTTTAGGCTGATTAGTGATTTCAAATTTGTCGTAGGTGTGTATGTGAGTATGAATGGCTCAGTGGTAGCCCTGGGGTGGACTGGTGACCTTTCCGGTGTACTAAACTAATATTTGACATTATTAATTAGTGGTAAATCAGTCTCCAGTTGATCCAAACCCATCTGACACTTGAAGACTCTGCTCCAATTTTATAGTTCACAATTTGGGAATCCGTACTTCACTTTTCCTTAATGTCATTGTCGGGCGTTTAGCCTGCTAATCATCTTCTCTCTTGCTGGAGGAATACAACTCCAGGCTACACTAGCAGCAACTAGCATGAAAATGCGGGTGAACCAGTTGCATTGTAGGTTATGAGGTACCAGCTTTTGGCAAGAAGGAAGGACGTGAAATAAAACGTTTGGTACTTCTAAATTAGCCATACTGATTTTCACAGTGGAGTAGTAGTCCAGCGTTACATTAGCAGAGGCACTTTTTCAAAATTATCCCCTTTCATTGACAAGAAGGTTTCAAGGAAAGTTTCAGCCACAGACTCTTTGCTACCACCTGCACTTTTCTGACTTTTTTGGTCCAACTCGTACTCTGTCTGGCTGAAGATTACAGAGGACCTAGATTGTTTCCGGTCTGAGGTTATTTAACATTTTGAAGAAGTTAAGATTGACCAAACAAGGCTCTACACACAGTTGTTGTCTATGTTGTTTTTTGGGGTGAGATGCAGTTTCGTTACCTGCCTCATCAAATTTTGAAGTGATCCCTTGGTAGTCAGCAAAGAGAATTCTAGCAATTCCCTAATGGACTTGGCCACCATGACTTATTTAGCAGCCTCGCTTTCAGTCCAGCAGCTGAATTTTCACCCATTTCATGTTGGTTCACTGCATCTTTCCCTGAGCTGTCAAAGACCATGTTCTAAAATACATGAAAACATGTAGGTTTATGCTTTGGTCCTCCCACGTGACCTTATTTAGACATCTTATACCCTTTCCTAATGAGTTTCTTCATTCACCTTTGAGAATTTATATATATATTATCCTTAAACCAAGCAGTCAGACAGTAGATATGTGATTTATATCCAGTTGCAAGCGAGAACAGTAAAGCAGTGTCTATTCTTTTTCATATAGATTTCTGAGTTGAGCTGACCTCAGCATCTTCTCCCTGACAGACTTTGGAGCTTTGGGAAACACAAACACTAAAACAACAGTGACATCAAAGTATGTACTGGCTTAGAGTTCACTTGATAAATTATTTGACTCAAACTTTTCTTTCAGCTAGATTAGAGTAATATGATGATAAAAATGATGCACTGGAGGGATTTTTCAATGCTTGAGTAACATAAATACTTCCTGCAAACCTAATTTCCTAAGAGTAGATAGTACATTATTGAAAGATAGACTATCTTCCCCAGCTGAAGATTTACAGACGCATTTGCTGGTTTCAAGAAACTTGGCTTGTTTTGAAAGGGTGGCTTTGTTCCCCTGGGAAACAGGGACCCTTAAATTTGAATGTAAAGGAGAAGCGAAGTTAACAAGATGGAGATGGCTGAAAACATAATCTAACACTCAAACAGTCATATAACTGTCAACTTATCAATGAAAGGTCGAGCTAATTAATGTGCTCCGATCCACATTCGAACGGGAGCAGGAAGGACTGTAAACCGGACGCTTGGTGGGACTGCAGCAGTAATATGAGTGACCACATTTTCCTCATAATTCTCATAAGTCTTATTTTCTGTGCTTTTTTTTGCCTCCCAAATGGAAAAGTATTGATAATGGACAGGACAGTGTCTCGTGTAAGGGATTTTGTGTGCACTGACTGGAACATGTTCAGTAACAAGGGGAACTGTTCAATGAATCTGCCGAATTATGTGAAAAGATTGTACTGCGTCTATAGCCGCTAGAGAAGGATACACTCAAATTAAACACACACATCACTTTAGTTAAATGTTGATGTCAGTAGCTTTGATAACATGCTGCTTTGTAAACAGTGAACACCAAATTATATCATTATTGATGGTGTTTATACTGTTCACTATCTCAGTTTATGTAAGCATGCCAGGAGTTGCTAGCTAGTATGAAATTAATGGATAATTGAGATTAAAGGAATTTTCATTAGTTTTGCAAGTATTTTGTTTATAAACCATCAGTTTGTCATGGGTGAGTCAAATATCTGTACTACAGTATATTTTGCAGAAATTCCTGCAATATTTTATTTTCATGTCAATGCAATTGTCAGTCTCTAACATCCTGTTGACTATAATCATCTTTAGGACCGATGAATGTTGTCCTGTGAAAAACTAAGCACACTCCATGATTCAGTAGCTTCTAGAAACACCTTTAGCGGCGGTAACTTGAAGTAATTGTTTTCAGTATGACTTTATCGGTCTCTCTCATTGTTGTGGAGGAATTTTTGCCCACTCGTCTTTACACCTCTGCTTCAGTTCATTGAGGTCTGCATTCATTCATGTGCAGCTCTATTACGGTCCCACCACAGCATTTGAATGAGGCTGAGGTCTGGACTTCAGGTCATTTCAACACCTTGATTTTTTCTTTTTCAACCACACTCTTGTCGATGTGCTCCCATATTTGGACTCGTCCTGTTACAGGAAGCAATTTTGATCAGCTGTCAGACAGATGGTCTCACATTTGACTCCAAAATACTTTTGTACATAGAGGACCTCGTGGTCAACTTAATGACTGCAAGGTGCCGAAGTTCTGTGGCTGCAAGACAAGCCCAAGTCATCATGCTTCTACTTCCATACTGGCCAGTTCGTATGAGGTGTTTGTGTTGATATGCTGTGTTTGGTTTTCTCCAAATGTGGTTCTGTGCTGATCTCCACTTTGATCCCCATTGTTCCAGAAGTTTTGTGGTTTGTTCATGTGCAACTTTGCAGCCTTAGGCTGTGCTGCCATGTTGCTTTTAGAACAAAGAGGCCTTCTCCTGTCAACTATACCAAACCAGCCGTACTTGTTCACTCTTTTTCTAATTGTACTGTTGTGACGTTTGACATTTAACATGCTAACTTAGCCAGTAGAGTCTAAGATGGAGCTCTTGGGTTTTTTTTTTGCAGTTTCTCTGAGCATTGGACAGTCTGACCTTATATAGAGACAGTCGTACTTGCAGATGATCAGTTAATCAAGTGCATTTCATTAGCAGCACCTAGTTCTTACTTACCATCTTAACTCCTATGGAAGCAGTAAGGGTGTCGTTTGTTTTTTGCTTTCTTTTTCTCTAGAATATAAATTGACTGCCTCTGATTGCCATATGCAGTTTTTGTCCATCCCTGTCATGGAACATGTGATCCTTATTACAAATCTCTTATGATAAGCACAGGATTTTGCACTGCATTAGAATCATATTATTGCTGGTTTTATTTATCCAATATGGACAGTTTTGCTGCCAACAAACAGCAACTCACACCCTGCTGAGCTGTGATATTTTATTGGGCTCTTATAATCCAGTATGTGAATTTACCAAATTATTTTGTTTCTTTCTTTTAGTGGATATAAAATAAATAGTGCTTATTGAATGCTGAGAGGCAACCAAAGCTGATAATTTAAATGCTAAGGAACTGCGGCGCAAGCGCTCAATGGAGATTTGGTCAACCACTGAAAGGCGCAGCTTTTGATTGGCTCTTGTAAGGGCAGTGTTTGCTCTGTGGTAAACTGGCAACTTGCCCAGGTTGGAGCTCTTACCCAGTGAGTGCTTAGATGGATCCTAAGCAGCCAGATGGATGGCTGCTGAGATCCTCCTGCTGGATCGCTCATTCTCGCCACAAAAAGTCAATCGGATGCGTTTCTTCGGTTTTCTCCACACAGCGCAGTAAAATTTAAATCATGTTAACATTTCATTTATATTCAAAGAGCATTCACAATCAAAATTATGTAATCAAGCATAGAAGCTATGTATCACTTTAACCTCACAGATATTAGACCTTTTTTTTTTTTTGTGATATTTCTGAAACCGCACCCAGTCTGGGACAGTAACGAGCAGAAACTGAATGCCTGTAAATTCCCAAAACACCACCCACACATCATCATCGGTCATTGGGATGTAAACAAACTACATGACAACTTGATTACACAAAGTATGAGCAGCTACTCTTCCTGTCTTGTATTCAGTATCACATCTGCAGCAAACTGTCACGGATTTCTCCCTTCGGCGCAGGCTTATTACCGGGAATCATATTTCTGGGGAGAGAAGGAAAAAGATATGACAGCAGCAAAGTGAAGGATGGTTTGACATTTTTTGGCACACTGATATTGGAATAAGTGTGATCTCTGCTCTAATGTTATAGGCTTGTTCCAGAAGGTTTGACAAGCATTGCTGCAGTGAATACTCAATGAATTTGGAGCCTTATTTTTCTGGGGAGCACGCTCTAAACACAACCATATCTAGTTTCTTTTTGATGTGTTTGAGTTTTTATTAAAATGTCCCAGCTGGCTATCATAACAGGGAAATAAATTATCTAAAAGTTTGACAGACCCTGATGTTCTTTCAGACTTTAAATAAATGATAAAAAAAAATGAATCTGAAAAATCATGAAAGTTTGGTCTTGACCTTAGATAAAGCGTGTATGATAAATTTATCCTAAAGCTCAATATTTAAAGAACGAACAAAAATTTGCTGAATTCCAAAATCACACAAATCCAAGTGTTGGAGTCCATCGCTGGATCTCCAGAGATGAGGTGTCTGAGGGCATGGCCCACTGGGAGGAGACCCTGGGTGTAGACCCAGAGCCCACTGGAGAGATTAGAGCTCTCGGTTGGCTTGGGAATGCCTTGGTGTCGCACCAGAAGAGCTGGAGGAGGTGGCTGTGAAGGGAGATGTCTGGGCATCTGGACCTGGATAAGTGGCAGAAAATGGATGGCTAGATGAAAGTCCATAACTCTGTCTCTCCAATCTGTGAAAGACACCACCATTATAACCCTGACACATCAGTCTTTAAACTTTTTGATCTGTTCCTCTGGAGTTCTCTTTTCACTCTTACTGGAATCATTTGTCTTTCTTATTGAAACTGAAGCATGAAAGGTTATAGTTGTCTTTCTCAAAATGTGAAACTGCTCCTTTAAGCGTGCGTGGCGCGATCATACAAGCCCCAAAAATAAATAAATAAAACTGAGTTGAATTGGTGTGACGCTATTGCTCCTGGGAATTAATTCATGATACTTTATTGTAATGTTTTTGATGACTAATTCTACAACACTGAGCATAATGAGTAGACCCCAAAGTGAATAACAGTGCCTGCTGTGCCTGAACAATTCCCACCCTCATACATGCTCAGCCCGCTATACCCTGAGTGACTGATGGCTTTGTACTGTCAGTGGGCTTGGCACCGCAAGGCTAAGCCCACCTCAATCTTTTCTCACGTTCACCTCCCTGCCCAATATGGCTTGAGGACATAGCATCAGTTCTGGTGTCTCACGGCCCACTACCCTGTCTTCCAGGATTATGAGGCAGCTTGCAGCATAAATTCATCTCCTCTATACTGCTGCAGCATGCTTGAGAAATTCCATAAAGCATTATTTGAGTCGGATGACTGATTTATGGATTCAAGAGGCCACTCTATGAGCCACATGGCCAGAAAATTAAATGAAAGTGATGCAAAGCAAAAGCAAAAGGGTGACTATGCAAAAACACAGTTAGCCATCTACTACAAACAACTATTAAAAAAATACTTTTAATAATATACAATGAAGTGGATTAATGTCGGCTACATGCGATACAAGCTCGAGATGTTTTTTTGTTTTTTGTTGTATTGGGTTTTTTTGCTCTACTTTCTTCAGAGTGCTCAGAGCAAAAACAGAGAAGCATCTCAACTTCCTGCATTGCAACACCACCAGGATTATTGTTCAGTGCTCTCTGTGTCTCTGGGGACTTAGACTCGACCAGAGGATCCAGGATATTAGAAAACTCTTGAAGTGGGAACTAGTATGAAGTGTATAGCAGAGTGGGATTTGACCTTGGCTTTAATAGGGCCTCTTGGGTGCGCCTGTGAGGGAGCTCACTGCGCTTTGCCGATTTATTTTTATTTATTTTTTTTTATTATGATTATTAAAGAAAAAGTGGAGAGGTGCAAAGTCTCTCCGCAGTGGGACAAAGGGACAGTTTGAGCAGGGAAGATGGAAGATGACAACCTGGAGATGGTGTAAAAGAGAGTGAAGCACAATTTTGTGCCATGTAAACTGTGTTGTTTCATTGCAGGTCAAATGTTTTCATTCTGTCACATCAGTGAGGGATTTCTGGAGGGACGTTCTCTGTGGATCGGTGTTATTTCAGTTCATACTATTTTTGCTTCTTTGCCTTTAAGTAAACCTTCTCCAGCAGGTAGATTTTGGTTCATTGCTTCCGAAGTACCTTTTAAACTGTCCTCATCCCTTATGCACTGCAGCCTTTATTCAACGTAATGTCCGACCTCTCTTTTTCTTTAGTAAAACAAATGAAAAGCTGCCAGGAGCCCACAACAAAAGAGGAAAACGTCGACAAAACACACTCACCAACCACTTCATTAGTTTTACCCGTTAGAAAGTTTGTTAATGAAAACATCTAATTAACCAATCACGTGGCACTTTACACGTGAAGTTCAAAGCGAGCATCAGAATGGGGATGATTGTTGGTGCCAGACAGGCTGTTTTAGAAACTGTTTGGAATTTTCCCACACCACCATCTCATGTGGTTTGGAGACTGGCTAAACTGCTTTGAGGTAATAAGAAGGCAACAGTAGCAAAAAAAAAACCTTATTCCAACCAAGGTACACAGAAGAGCATCTCTGAATGTATTGCACGTCAAACCTTGAAGTAGATGGGCTACGGCAGCAAAAGACCTCACTGGGTGCTACGCCTGTCAGCAAAGAAGAGGAACAGTTTGGAGGGACTCACCAAAGTTGGACAATATTAGACTGGAAACACATTACGGAAATCTGCAATAAATTAATCTACACAAATAAGTCTTTGTGAGATTTTAATTTGCCTTTCCAAAGGAGTCAAACAACAATCCAGAGTACAGCAGCAGTCTGCATGATATTTCACAAAATAATAACAAGCATAGACTCATATATAGAAGCACGTTATCTACCCGCCGTGATCACAGAATGCAATCAGATCATTCTGTGCAAAAGATAACTTGTACAGACAAACATATCTTGTAAAAGAGGATTATATAAAGACAGAATGTAGCCTTCCATTCAGCCACATTACCTTAACACAGAGAAGGGCAGAATCTTAAATTTTTCCATCACACCTTGACTGATCAGTCTCAGTTACTGCTGTAACATTTGGATAGTCAGAATTTGGCATAAATAACATGAAAACATGCCTCATATCAACGGTTCAGGCTGGTGGTGGTATGATGATGTGGAGAATGTTTTCTTGGCACAGTTTGGGCTCCATAGTACCAAATGAGCATCACTGAAGCACCACAGCCTACCTGGTCATTGTTGCTGACCATGTCCATCACTTTATGACAGCAGTGTACCCAGCTTCTGATGGCTGCTTCCAGCAGGATAATGGGCCATGGCCGCCCGTCCGTCTGTCCATCCATTCATTCATCCATCCATCCATCCATCCATCCATCTGTACGTCCACTTGCGCTTATCCAACTAAGGTGACTTAAACAGCTCACATAATAGGGGGGAAAAAAGCTTAATATTGACCTGCTGTCCATGTTTATGTGTATGTGTGTGTGTGTCCTGCTTTTCCCATGTGCGTGTGATGTTTTAACATTTCACAAGTCCGGTCAGACTGTTAATGGCCTCATGTAAGTGGATGCTGGGTAGTCCGCATTGAATTCAATGATGTGCAGCTGCTCTCGGTTTTATCATTGCGTAAACATAAGTGGCTGGCTGCAGAGCACCGACAGCAGACACACATTTCTGCAAAAAAGCAGGGAAGCAGAGAGTGTTGGAATCTTTGATGGCACAGCTGTAAAGTGAAAATGAAGGCAGAGAGCAAATGAAGTTTTGTTTAATATGCAAAACACTATGTTCGTAAATAATAATCTGCGATAGTTCAATCATATTTTCAGTGCACTTCGCTTCTCAGCTCTCTTTCTCTTGTCCAAATGTCCTGATCTTTCTCTTTATATTCCCCCATGAGACCTTTGCATAATACTACTCAAAGATGTTACGAAAAGTTACAAAACTTGAAACTTTAAAATGATCAAACACTTTCTCTTCATCTTCTACTTATGCACTTGAGTTGCTGAAGTAAGTCCCGTAAACTGGCGCTCTGCTCTTCCAAGAAGAAAAGAGGCAAACTCTGTCTCGTCTGTGATGACCTGCTAATTTGGTTTTGTCTGGCTCCTTGGATGCGAACATCTAAGTTTCAGATATCACAGCATGCAGACTGATTTTATGACACAACCATCCCCCTCTTTAGCCCCTTCTTTCTTTCTCTATCCTCTCTCTCTCGCTTAGCTCTTTGGATATATTCCCCTCTGATTATAAATAGATTCTAATTAGCTCCTCCAGCCATGGGCAATAGAATTGTTCATCAAGTAGGGACTGCACTCAGAAGACTTTATACATTAAAGCTTTTGCAAAAGTCAGACGAATATCAAATCCCCCCTGCCTCAATTTAATTTTTTTCTGCAAAGCAGGGATTAATTTTCCCATATTTTATCAGTTCACATATAATTCTCCGGTGCAATCAATTTCCCTTATGGTTCAAAAGGACTAAAAAAGGTCAACCTGACCTTATGATTGAAAGTCACACAAAATCAGAGAATGCAGATGTGGTATAAAGCTGGTTTTTAGGGATGACATGAAGGTTTGTCCCTTCATCAATCATCAATGTATTAATAGATCCATTTTGACCTGTCTTGCAGCTTTTCAGTGTCTAAACTAAGCATCTGAGCACAGCTAACGCGCTTTCTAATATCACCGAGACCTAAAACTTTCAGTTAGCTCATCTTTCCACTTTATTCAAAGCTTGTGAAGACCAAAGACTTGATTTCTGTGATATGTCTAAAAGAAGAGCTAGATTAATTCTTTCCCACTCCTTCTCATATCCACATTACCAATTCTGCTTGTTTAATGTAGCCAGTAAAACAAATTCTTCCTATAACTTCTTTAAAGCAGACTTCTTTGTTCTTTAATTAGACTGTAATGAAAGTCTTCTTTCTTGTAAGGTAGAAGTCATTCCACACTGGGCTTAGACACCAAGTTATCAGAGGAAATTATGATGCAAATTTATCTGTGAAATATTTTAACATCATAGCTCTTTGAAATTAGAGATTAAAACAGATTCCCTATCCAGATCCTTCTGAAACATGTGTACTCTTTGTGGTTTTCGGCACTCGCGCTGAGTCGATTTTTCTTTTTTTTTTTTTACAACCAACTAGGGTTTTGAAATATGTTCTGCGCGCAGCTATAGGAAATAATTATCTAGCTGTGCAGTGAACTATTGTGGGCTTGTTTCAACAATACCTGTTCTTCTGCAGACAAAGCGCTCAGCCAGCATCTGGTTTCATGTTTCTTCTCTCGTCTATTATATTAATATGATCCATCTGCTCACCTGGTAGCTGTCTGTCCTGTTACTCTGCAACTGCCTCTGCAGCTGCCTCCTGCTCTACCTCAGGCAGCACTGGTGCTTTGTCTCTAAAAAGACTCCTAAAACAAATATACAACAAAACTGGAAAGCAGAATGGTCATTATCTGAAATTCTGATATTATCAGCAGGGTTTTTTTTGTAGTTGCAGGAGCAAATAATGATCTGCTTCTTTTTACATGATGGTGACCTGTTTCTTCTTTTTTTTTATTGCTGAGTTTATGTGGATTATATTTTTCACTGATGGTGTCTTTTATATACACATGGGTTTTCCTACATGGTAGTTCACGTCACATAAAAGTTTGCATGTAATGGTCAGTAAATTGCACATAAAGCATGTATATTGAAAATAGCCACTGACATTAACAGGCTATTATTTCACAGGAACAGTATAAAAAAACACACACACTGCAAGAGTTTGTACCCACATGATGACTTGCAAGGCTAGCAATATGAAGGCTGAATAGCCTAAAAAAGCCTATTATATCATGCAGTCACAGTATTCTCTTGAAAATTAGTCCTTATTGCTGATAGCCAAAGGGCACCAATTAAGCTCAACAACCAGAAAAGAGCTCCTTGAGTATTTATCCATTCGGCATGAAATTGTGCTTTGTTTTGCTGATGTGACTTCTTGTATTAAAGCACATTTATCTGCTAATAATTATATAAACCCACACTATAAATGCACATTGAATTCAATTACAAGATGAGGAAGCGGGTATGTAGGTGAACTGAGTTTGAATGGGTATACTGGCCGCTGGTTACCAAGCATTAACCACCGAAGGCAATACTTGGTAAAGATGCCCCACAAATATGTGTGTTGTAGCACGCCTAATCATTTTTTTTTTGTCATTAATAATCTTTTACATTAATGGACAGGATGTCCCTCATTAAAAGACACAAACTGGGGGTAATGTACAACTTGAAAAACCAGATAAACAATCGCATAAGAAACACATAAAAGATACTGGATAGGTAGGAATAAAACAGTCAGGCTGCATTTTTCATGTTGAAGGGCAATTTGATCTCATTACTGTTTCCATCTTTGCAGGAAATAGTGGAACCATGCTGCCCTCTGTCTGTAATATACCAAAATACTTGTGAGCTTTTTTTTTTTTTTTTTTTTTTTTTTTTTTTTTCTTTTTTTTTTTTTTTAATTTTTATATAAAAAAGATTTTTTTTTTTTTTTTTTTTTATAAAAAAAAATTTTTTTATTTTTTTTTACTTTAAACAAAAAAAAAAAA